>VZTQ01011794.1:385587-440664 GCA_013400755.1 Pelecanoides urinatrix | reverse complement strand
ACCTCTCCTCATTGGCTCCTCAACTTCATTGTTACTTTACAAAGTAGGAAATAGACATCTAACAACACAAATAATATTGATGTTCCTGGGAGTCAGACAGCTTAACACCCTCACACCACTTTGAAAAATGCATTTCTTCTCTGCTGAACCAGCAAATGAAACCACAGTAAACTGCTCACCAAGACACACCTTGGTCTGCAATACACTGAATCAGCAATGCAAAATTTGAATGTATCACACAAGTTGCCTTCTAAGTTCTATCATACTTCCTTCTACCAAATTGACCTGATTTATAGTAGGACTGAGGTCAAAAGGTGACTATTCCATATTTCCTGTACTTTTGCATATTGAGTATTAGCTAAAAGAGTTAGACATATTGTCTTCATATATTGTCATGTTAGCTCTAGACTCATACTCACACTCAAATCCAAATTCCCCTAACTGACCTCACAGGCTACACGTTGATTTATGCTTTGGTTAACACCTGAGTGAGCCAATCAGCACAGCAGGCAGAGAGAAGGATGACGCAAACTCAAGCAAATTCAAGTGCATAGATGAAGTGCAACTTGTTCAAACCATATGGTACAGAAAAAGTGAGCCTATACTCAGGTACAGATAACAAAGACAAAGCCACAGAGACTAACTGGTGTATCTTTAGTAAATTACTGGCAGGGATTAATTTAATCCAAATAAGAGAGATGAAAACCTCAATGATATTTGAGACAATCTTTAAACTGCATCACTGTGTTTTCAGGTGTATTAGCCAGAGCACCTATGTACTCTGATATAAAGTTTCATTTTTTCTGAAACACACTATGAATTCATGTTTGGATATGAGGCTAAAGGTACAAGCACACATGCAATCACCAGATACTGATCAGGGATTGCTATTCACTTCTTTTAGTCACTTATTCTGAGACAGACTTAGAGATAAAGTCTCCTCTTGGGACCTTCATCAACAACCACTGGAGACAGTAAGAGTCTTTCCAATATAATTCAGCTCAGCCCTTTGAAAATGTTCAGGTGGCACATCAGCTACAGGCAGAAGTAGAAAGACTGCCAAAAAACCTGTTTCTTCTCTTGTTTCAGCAAGAACCTTAGTGATAAAAAGTAGCTTAAAAATCCTAAACTGCAAGATCCCGTGAAATGTCCATTCAATTTCTGGTTAAGCTTATTTGATGCAGTATATTACTCAGAATGATTTGGAGCTATAAAAAATGTTACAATAGTGAAGATTCCTGAATAAATAATTCTCAATTAAGTGTTAGCACCTAATTATATTAACTTATAGTAATTACTGATTCAATTATGAAATTGAAGATTAACCTGAAAATGCAGACTGGTTAATTTATTTTTATGATAGCTATACACTAACAGCATACGTAGTTGGACTTCTCTAGGCACAAGCAAGGCAAGGGTTATTTTAACACTCGTTTAGGAAGCTAGACTATCTTGCAACACTTGAGAAATATCTGACTAGAATACCTACTGAATTGTGTCTGACACAGTGTTGCATTTTATTATTCTATAGTCTCATGTATCCTGCACAGAAATAGGGGAAGAAACATCATCTCTGTTTATGGTTTTTATTTTTTTCCAGTCAAAATTTGCATGGGGCGTTTCATGTAAAAATCTGACTTTTATAGTAAGTAAAAGAAGCATATATATTTCCTAATACACTTGTGTTTGGATTTTGTCTTGGCAACAGGAAAGTTAGAGAATGATTTATGGTTCAAATTTGGGTAGAGGGGAGAATACGCTCAACTGTCAGTCCAAAAGATTTTAGTTAATTATTCAGGGAAAGTTTTTGTCTATTAAGAACAGTGAGATAGTGGAATAGGTTGTCTGAGTTGACTGTGAAGCCTCCAACTTTGAAGGTCTTTAAAAGCAGCATAGAAAAGAGTAAGGTGAAGATGACATACCTAAAGCTTCCTTTGGATCAGGAAAGATGGACTAGATGAACTCCTGAATTTCCTTCCAGGCTTCAGATTTTATGAAGATGTGTAAAATAAGACTTTTGGTGTTTTGATCTCTCATGTAATCTCATTATTATACTTTAAAAATGCAGTAAAATAAAAGAAATTGAAAGAAAATTCTCATTTTAGTATATTTAGCACAGCAGAATAACTCTGCTAACTTTCCATATTGAGTGTACTAAGGATAGAGTTTTGCCACTGATTTGTACTTTAAAAAGTAAAAAAATAACAGCGTGCCTTGGAATCTTAAACAGGTAATTTCTGCCAAGCCAAATTTTTCAGTGATGATTTACTTATTGTGCTACTTACAATAAATATCATGATTCTCAACCACAAAGATAACAAGCTGTATTTGTGAGTGGTGCATGTCACATATTTAAGAAGTAACAAAGCAGTAAAGATTACTGCACGTGTACAGATTATGTATTATTTGTTAGTGTGTCACTTCCAGTACTCTTTCTTTTCCAAGTGAAAGTATAAAAACCATGTGATTAGCTATGACACTTTATGTGTTAGCTTCTACCCAGATAAATGTCAGATTTAGATAATCCTACGGGATCTATGCTTCAAATGCCTAGAAACATGACTCTGGAAGTTTAAGAAAATATATACATACATATTATTGAGATTAGTATACCAAATAGTACAGTCCTGCAATAATAATGTATGGGACAGGATTGAGTTTAGCAACCATCTCCAAACATCTCCTATGTGAATTAGTGGAAACCAAGTATATGGTAAAGGGGAGTGGATTATTCAGAAAAGATGACGGTTAAATATATAATTTCCCCCTAATCCATCTCGGTCCTAGCATGTTTTTTAAAATTTCAATCTCAAGTATATTTGTAACTTTCAGGAAGATAAAATATAGTATATACGGCTTCCAAAAGTCACTGCTGTGGATAATTCTTTTCATTCCAATGCATGGGCTTTTTCACAGCTAATTGTTTTTTCCTCTACCATTCCTTTTTGTTCATATTTTTCCCATTTTAAATACCTAATATCTATACAGTGCTCAGACAAATAAACATTAGTATGAATATCACTGCTGTAAAGGCAAAATATTTTTCTGTTGTAAGATGAGTTCCTACAACTGATCAACTTTTTTGGCCCATCATGGGCTAAATATCTGTTAATAGCCTGCAAGCCTTATGAAGTATTGTATTTATTAGACACGCCATTCTTGGGAACTGAACCTTGCAGGAAAATTTTGTAATTAATCCTCAGGCATTCAAATCCTTTTCCAAAATTAATTTTGCTTTTGAATTTTGTCTTTTAAGACACAGCCAAAGTCAAGTGCACTATGACACTACCTTAAAGAGAGAATTTATGTCTTGCAGAGCATCTCAGAGATACAAACAGTTTTAAGCGCATACTTACAGAGAGGGCTGCTCTATACTAAATCTTACTTCTTTGTCACACACCATGTTGCTATACAAGAAAGTGGAAAATTCCAGGCCCTGGCAATTTGTTCATTTGACTTGCTTTCCTCATCAGAGTCTCAAACTGGAAAAATATAAAGAATTTAAAGATAATGAAAAAAAAAGTTAAATTCTTTGTACAACCTCATTTGAGTTTTGGAGAAAGTCAGATTGTTTCATGTTTAAACAGAAATCTGTCACCACCCAACATAATGTAAACAAGTTATATAGGAGTTCACTGTCTCAGCACCACTTTTATCTCCTTCCTTCCACTTCATGACTCATTTACTGCATGTTTCAGTTACTTCCAAGACACACTGTATTACTCCACATTCTCATAAACACTAAAAAATAGTTTAAGAATTCTTTACTATTAAGAAGTCGGTAATTTGAGTGCATGAAAGGACCACTGGAGAGGCAATCAAGCTTTGCAATATGAAACAGAATTTGACACTGGATGTGTAGAAAAAGAAGTGTGAACGGCAAGGTTAACATTGTCCTCAAGTCGTCACTTTCCCATTGCTGTTAAAATCTATTTCTTGGTGATGCACAAATGCAAAAATTACGCACCTGTCTGCCAACTACACACAGCTGCATAGATCTTGCTGCTGATCTAACAAATATCTGCAAAATGCAGCAGCCAGGTAATGAAGAAATCCATAGCATTCTTAGGAAACAATACTTAATTTGCCACGTGCTGCCTGCAACTCGAAAGAGGCATCCATTTTGGGGGATTCTTGATTAACAGCACTGGATTCAATCTGGAACCTTAAATGGACAGGCCAGCCAGTTTTAGTATTTCTGAGTTTCATCAAGGGCCTAATTCAAACCAGACTGTTTTTGATTCATACATCAAAACAGGCTAGAAGAATCAATCTCACTGATATCTATCCATAATAAAACAGTGGGCAGCAAGGAAGGTGCAAACGTTAAAAAAAACCACCCAGAAATCCACATCAGATAGACTTCTGCTGTGCACACACAGTTCAATATATAGAAAATATGTGATTGGGGCTTTCTGACACTTTGAAATATATGTAACTAGATATACTAAGAATTTACAGTGGGAACGCTAAATTTAGAATTTAGAGTACTCAGCATTGATTTAACTGAGCCCTTATCAAAACATTCATTTCCTTAGCAAAAAAAGAAACAGACCAATGTTGTGCAGTGTTGAAGGAAAAAAGGATGAAGAAAATATACTGGGTACTTACAGTACAAATGGTTGGCTGTTAAGAGATAAGGGATGATATAGATGATGTCTCCATCTCTTTAACTGTATGCTTCTCTTGGAAAACAGCTCTGTGTAAACTGCAAATAGGCAAGACAACTTTTAATGAGAAAAGAATAGGATTCTGTGTATTGTAAGTATCACACCTAATTTTTTAACAATATTCCAAACCCAAAGCTTTTGAAAAATTACTGTTGAAAAATAATGAGATACAATAAAAGTATGGTTAAAATGTGCTAAATTAATATGATCTGCCTGACACGCTCTATGTAGAATTAATTTGAAACATTTTCCAAAATGCTTGTTGATTTACAACCATTAATTCCTCTTTTATTTAAACAAATAAGTTCTCCTGAATTGTTTATTTCTAATCAAAGGCCATTTAAGATATTTTTAAAAAATTAAACAGCACCCACTTAAGAATGTGTGTTCAGTAGACTCTTTCATCCCCCAAAATATACACACCAATTACCTTACCTTTTGCACAAACTATGCTATCCCAAAGAATCTTTGGGATAGCAAATGTGCTTTGCAAATATAATTAACCACATGGCATGTCAACTTCCACTTCTGATATGCAACCGTTATTTCTGAAACCATCAGCACTTGGCAATACTGTGTAAACGTTCAAAACAAAAGTGAAGAATTGGTTATCTGTCTGGGGGGCAAATATAATCACTTAACTCAGAATTTCATCAGGATTAAGCACTGGGGTTTACAACCCAGCTCTTATTATTGCATTCCCATGGTATCTTGATGGTTAGCATCCTTTAGCTGCATAATGGATAATAATGCTTGATTAGGTGATTGCATCAGAATGAAGAGTGCTACACAACGAATAAGCCTGCTTTTTTTTTGTTTTGTTTTGTTTTGTTTTGTAAGACAGTTCAAACCTTCTCCAAAATACGTATTTGGGATAGTTAAAAGGAAAGCAATTTTGGGGTAGAGGTAGGTAGGCTGGTTGCAGCAACTATAGCATCTGCTTACACTATGTCCTTTCTGATTTTAGCGTTCAAGGGATTATCAGGCAGCTAACTACAGGCAGTCCTCTCGGTATCACCGAGCATATTGCTGACATACTGCCTACGGTAAAATGAGTTGACTATTGTAGCTATAAAGACCCAACACATTGGAAGAATCTCAAGCTGGTCACTTAGGCTATCCATACGGCCTGATACCGTGGTAGCCCAACAAAGACTATCACAGGATATACTAATGCTCTTAAACACAAGGCATTACAGCTAGAACACATAATGATTTTATGGTTCACGAATTTCGTTTTATGAAACAATAAATTGTGTTTACTTTCCCTGGTTATAAAGGAGGATGTAAGAATTCCTGGGTTGTTCCAAAAATGTAAAGCAGGATCAGCAGTGAAAGATGTTGAAGCAGCAGCATCTCCCTGAGAAGCAGCCAACTTAGAAGTGGAATATGGATTAGTGTCATCAGAAGCAGCAGCAAGAGCTGTACAGGCAGTCTGATGGGGCACTTTCCTCGCACATCATTCTGCGGCTGTACAGCTGAGCCACTCAGAAAATCACAGCTGAAAAATATTGTCCAGAACTATCAAGCAGATTTACACCCTTCCCACACTCTGAATTTTACAGGTTACTGAATAAAGATGAATGAATATCTTATGTAGCAGGTATAATTTTGATCTCCAGAAAAGAAAAAAGTAGCTCCACTACTGTACACAGTAATGGCATGAACTAGAGTTTGATGTGCCATGCAGGATCTTTGCAGAAGCCTGTAATATCCTGTTGGATGAGGAAAATAAATGCTCTTTTCAAAAAATTCAGTCAATCTCTTCTTCAAATTCTGTTTTAGTTGTGAAAACTGTAGCTGGAAAGTTTCTAAACATGTTAAGATATAACAAGGAAACACCCAATGAATTTTCTTCTTTAACGTGTCATTTTGATATTACCTAAATACTCTTATTAATTGTAAACTAACACAAAATATGCTAGAAATCAGTCTTCCACATTAATTCAGTGGTAGCATTAATTTCAGTCTCTATCTTTAATTAGTTAGTCAACAAACCTGCAAGGAGTTTGTGTGTCTACCTCTCTTAGTTGAAACTGGCCGGCAAGTTAAATAATTATGAAGGCATTGATTACTGAATGACTGAAAGTCTGACCGCAAACACCGTTTTTCTTCAGAAATAGAAAAGACCAACCAATATGTATACTGTAAAGTTTTTCAAGTGGCAAAAGATATTTAAATTTAAGCTGCACAATTTCAATAATGTATTTTGTCAACTTTAAAACATTCTGAGTCACCACAGAGCAAATTTACATCACTCTGCTAGGCTCAGTTAAAAAAAAAAATATTCTGGAAGTCTGGGTTTACCTTCTAAGATGTCTCAAGGCAGGCACCTGAAATTGCAAGTACCAAAAGTGACAACACACTTTTGAAAACATAAGCTTCTATTTCCAAAGCACAGAATGTTATTATTCTTACTGACTTTCAGACACGAAAAAGCCTTAGTTATTCACCACACATATTCAGAACCACATGTCTAGTTTCTTTGCTCTTGTCTGGATTGAGTTGGTTTCTCACAGTGTCTTTATTTCTGTCACTTGAGTTTGCTCCTATATATCTTTTCGTGTTCTTATTAACATTCTAAAAAAGTTGAAGAATTCAAAATAATAAGTGAGTTTTCCAATATGACTATCTATAGTATTTACCATTAGCTTCAAAAGACCTTCATGCAACCTAAGGAGTTGGTAATTCCTTGTTTTGCAAAGACTTCTGAACATTGAAGACTTTCTTGTGTTCTCCTTCTGCTTAAAGTGAGATAGTTTTGACCATGAAGAATGTAGCTCTGCAAGATTTTAAGGTAAAGATACAGTATGAAATACCTTCTTATTCATAGACTGTCCCTTCCACATTATAACATAATCACATGGCTTTTACTACCTAGCATGTCCTGGGAGTAGGTGAAAAATAAGATAATTCCCAATTTTAATACTAAAGAACAACTCTGACCAGAGAGTTCTCTTACCCCAATGGGATATTCCTTTGTGCCACCAGGAGACAAGTCAAACTTTTTATCCCCATCCTAGAGATGGGAACACCGAGGAAGAAAGACCAAATGACCTATCAAATCTGTGGGTGGTATCAATATCACAAGCAGGAGCTCATAACTTCCAAATCAGTTAGGCTACTGGCCAGTAGCCTTGAATTGTGATCATGGGCCCTTGCAAATAGTCAAATTGACCATACAGTCATAATAACTATGCATTTAAATTAGCCAATTTGTTATTATAATTACAAGTTTAATCTGAATTCTGTGTGTGTGATAAAATTTAGAACTACCCCAAATATGTTTCTCATAGTAGATTGCAATTTTTAATTTCCTGACACTCTGCAGATGTCAGAGAAGGGTTACTGCGATCCCTATGTCTTTTAATATGCCCTAAAGATAAGTGAATCAAGATGAAAAAATCCATGAACCATAGGCAAACTCATTATCCATATTCTCTGTGCTGTTCATTTCCTAAGGACTGTTCTATATGAAGGAAATTATCTATATTCTCTGTATACTGTAGCAGGATAGATCTATTTTCCATCTGCTACATTTTCCTCCCTCTAAACTGTACTCCCCCTGTTGGTATAATCAAAAGACGGCCACTTGTCCTCAAGGAGAAAAGTATAATAAACATCTAAATTTATTCATTTCATCCTATATTTTTAGAAAAATACAGAAAAATTCAACATAATTGTTATATATTCTTAAAAATGAATTAGGCCCTAACAGTTAGCTACCTCATTTTGTTCTAAAATTCAACAAACTGAGAAAATCTCTTTTTATACAATCTTTTGGATATGTCATTTGCCATTTATATTTGATGGCCTTAAGGAAAAAAAAGTTACAAAAAGGTATTAATGCAAGTAGATAATAAAGCTGCATTCTATAAATCTATAGCAGCTTACAGTAATCATTAAAGCATGCAAAACTCTTTCATCTATTCAAAAATATGCAGTGCACAGAATGCCTGCTAAGGTGCATGACAAGTCAGAGTTAAATATATATTAATAAATGAATTAGCTTCATAAATAATAGCCATAATGACATTTTAGGAGACAATAAGTCTGAGGATTGTCAGAAAATGGTTGATGTATGAGCTTCACGTCTCAGTGATTCTTCAAAATGAATAGGCTTTGCGAGATAGTTCAGACCCACGACCAGCCTATTTCCTTGAATAATTTACTTGTTGTCAATTTGTACAGCCACATTACACATGCAAATTGTGCTGCCTGTGCAAACACCACTTGGAGATGATAAAAACAAATTTACGAAGGCTATAGAGGAAGGATTTATTTCACTTTCTCGCCCAGGTCAAGCAATACATGTATCTGACGATTGTGTGTACCCAATTTTGTTGTAATTATATCAGCAAATTATTCTTTATAATCTTATTATTTTTAGCAGTCTCCTTGTGCTCGGGATAATTAGCTTTCTTCACTCAGTGTAAAAACAATTCAACTTGCCAGCTAGGCAGGGCACAGCTCCATTATCTGTTTTGGGTTTAAATTTATTCCCTATATTCTTGGACATTTTGTGTAAATTAAAAATTTCATAGTCCCTAATACTGTACACGCTGTTCATTCAGTGATGAATTAAGGTCCCTAAACCTCTACGTTTGCTATTAGATATCTCACCCACTTTATATGTTAATCTGTGCTAATGAATTCCACAACCCCTAGCCACAGCGAGATGACTAAAATTATTACCACTTACAGAGATATGCCTTTTTCATTTAAAGTTCAATTCAAATTGCTCCCATAAACAGTCTGCCACACAAAGATACCTCCTTTAAAGAAGAGTTACTTACCTGTAAGTAGAGTTCTCTGAAGGTAGCATTATCTTTGGATACACATTCCTCAGCCACGTGACCTCTGGTTTGTGGCAGGGGGGAGTGGATCCATCCCTTGATAGTTAAGACTTTTTCCTCAAGGCACTTCATTACCTCTGCGGCTCCTGTGCCTCAAGGGTTATTTATACCACAGCCTGTCAACACAACTGCCCCCTGCCTTCTAAGGTAGGCCCTGGACCAGGCTGAAGAACAGAGAGGCTCCTCAGAGAGGTGGCTGTTGTGTTGACAGAACATCTACACAGCAGCTTTGTGCTGAACAAGTCTCAGGTAAGTGCCTTCTTCCCTCTCAAGACAGCTACCTATGAGGCTGTCACTCACGGTAGGAATAGCAAATCCAGTGAAACAAAAACACGCAGAAGGCAACAAAAAAGCTGGCACAGTATTACACGTGTAGCACAACAGTCACCCAGATGTCAGCTTGCCCATAGTGCAGCTACTTGCACTTCACAGGGAGCCTGGATACACAACCAAAATTCTACCACTCTCAAAGGAAAATAATTTAAATATTACAGTTTCCTCAATAAAGGAAAACAGCAATACCCTCTGCTGAGCAATTGTGTCTCAAACCAGTAGAGGGCATTGGTATACATAGAGACTAAATATGTTCATTACAGTAGCTTGAAAAATCAGCTGTTATGTACATAGATGAAACAATAGCAAATTTCAAATATGGCCCAGAGTATCAAAACTAGCCCTTCAAAGTTAAATCAACACAAAATAAAACTAAAAAGATCAAAATTCTTATAAGACTTTCCAACTACATAGACCTTTATTGCAGGACGAATACTAAACTAATTAATTTTATCTAATATCCTTGAAAAGTACTTAAAATAGCATTGTTTGTTTCACAAACTAAATGAAGGAGAGGTTAAGTGCCTTCCCCTAGCTCCATCTCTGAGTGCCAGATGAAGGAACTCCTAGCTGTAAGGCTCACTATTGCGCTTCTAAATAACACCAATTCATACACAAAGAAAAACTGTCTGAGAGGTTAAGAAAACTGCTTTCTGACTCTTCTTGTGTAAAAACAGTCAGATGATATTTCATTTAGTGATATGGCAGAAGGGTGTTTCTCTTCTACTGCCAGAGCAGAGAAAATGTATCCAAAATCCCAATCCAGTATATGGACTTAGTGTTCATTACAACAAAATTGGGATTGATGTATTTGGATCGCTGAAATTTGTGTTATATTAGGTGAAGGCCCTCAGATTGGGGTGATGTCTACATTGCAGTGAATTATATGGCTGCAGGTCCCATAAAGCATACCCTATACTCCAAGTAACAAATGTAGTTGTAGCAACACAGGGATCAGGTCAGCAAGCACAACAGTCATCAGGTCCCAAGTAGCTGAATAAACGCTACGGCACTTAACAAGAAATGAACTTCATACCTCCGTTGCCCCACCATTGCTGGTATCCAAACAAGTTAGGTTAAGGTTAGTATGGGTACATCTACAACAGCTCAGTTATGCTTTTGCCTTCTGCAAAAACTTATTCTAAGAACCCAGATCATCTGCACCTTTAAGTGCTTACACTTTTTTTGCAGATCTACCCCACAAGATTAACTAGTCTAATTATTATTTGTTTATTGGCTTGACATAATATCTAAAATCTGTCACAGACCTTCAGTGGCAATTTAAAATTAATTGGCTAAACCTCCTCTACCTGTTTGTGCTCATTCCCTCCTCCCTATCCACACCCACAGTATCACCACTCTTAAAGCAAAATCTGATCTGTTTTTGAATCGGTTCCTTAACTGCCATACTATTCAATGGTCATAATCAGAATTAATCCACACAAAATACAGGACTGAAAGCTGTGGTGGTTTAATAATTTGACCAGATATCGCTAACTGAGGGGAAGGCAACATCTGTTATGAAGGCTGACCCTTTGAAAGCTGGCCTGGCAGTTTTAGCTTTCCAGTGTAGCCCACTGCCAGTGTCTGTCAATGCCCTGAACAGTCCAAACGGGATCAAAATCTGCAAAGTTTATGCTTACAATAGACAAGCATAATGAAAACTAGTACCTATAAGGTACTAAAGCTGAAAATATCTTGCTCATTCCTCACAGGAAGCCTGTGGTAAGAATGATAACTGAGTGCAGATCTTCCAAATTTCAATCAGGAATTTTGAACAAAAGGTCTTACATCCTCCCCGAATACTAACTGTGTGCTAATACTTTGGAAATGCCTTTTTTAAAAAAGTAGACAAAGCAACTTGCTCATGTGCTGTTGGTGCTTAAAACCATAGACATTTCTTTCTGTATCTATGGACAGAATTTTCGTCAAAATGCAAACCTCAGAGGAACAAGGATGTAGTAAATGACAGCACGACAATCTCCTCAGTCAAAGCTCTGGGCTTGATCCTACATTGTTTAGATATGTAGTGCTCTCAAACAAGAAAATTTAGAAGCATCTGAGCAGACCTGCTCTGATGCTGCATAACAAAGAGCCCTGCGGACTGACCATGGATCTCTTCTTGGCTAGTAGTGGTACAAGAACTAAGGGAGTACATAGCAAAGCTTCTCAGCTGTACACAGGGGATTATACACAAGCCCATTTTTCTTCAGAATGCTATTATTTGTTACATCCCTTTCCATTTTTTTGCTTAGTGTCCTTGAGAACATGGGAATGAGAACACAGGGGACTTGAGACTTAGATCAATTGACAGAAGACAACACCTGGTATATAATCCAACTGTACGCAGATGCAGCCAACTTGTGTTGCAGTGTAACAGCTCTGTGCTCTCTGCTGCACGCTCTTGGCCTAATCCAAACCTGAATGAAACCAATGGAAATCCTTCCACCGACTTTAATGGGTTTTCGATCAGGGCTCAGGCAAGGACCTGCCTCGATTAAAGTCTTACTTTGAATGAGGTAAAGAGAGCTCAAATTACAAAACATCATTACTACTTACAATATATACTATAGAATATTTACTAATATACTTTAATGTACGGTCTTAGATAATGTTCTTTGGAGATTTCCATTGATTGTCTCTATGATGGTTCTTGTAATGTTTGTTTAGCAAGAATTAATTTGGTTCTTATATGGTACAGTGCGTGGGGAAAAAACCCTCTGTAATCCTTTTAACTGATTTTAAAAGCTTATTTGAATATAATTATTTTAAAGGATTAATAAAAAGTATTTTTTAAGTTAGCAACAAATTAAAAGTTTAGGAAAAAAACAGAAGTTATTTTAATGTCTCTACACCTCTCTTTAAAATCATATTAATTTTCCTTTCCAACACTATTTTATTGTATTAAAATATAATCATGCTAGAAAAATTTCTCATTATGTTAGCAAAAATGAATACACAGTAGATAGTATACTAACACAACGCTAATACAATAAGGCCTTCCTGTTATGTTTAAACAAGAAATCAGTTCTTGATTGTTTCGACTTATTTCCAAAACACTGTCTCAAAAGGATAAAATGCAGCATATTTCCATGCTTAAGGAACAGTTTCTGATGTCCTCATTTACTGCTAAAAAACAAGAATCAGCTAATAATGCATAATTTATGTCGTAGCAGATTCCACTTCTGTACTAGGAAAATGTGTATATTTTGTGGAAATAAGCATGTACATGATAACTTATGATTAGCTAAACACGGCTTCAAGCGTATGTCTGAGGAAATAGTTCCGGCTTCCTGCGTCCTGAAGCCCAACAATCTAACCTCTAGCCAGTCTGAAGAAGAGGCTAGAACTGTGAGAACCTGCCGAACCTGCCGTGGGGACTGGGCATGTACACAGGCGTTAGCTTTTCTGATACCTGACAAATTTGACCACTGCTGTTACAGTTACTCATTAAGAGAGTGTTTCAAAAAGAACCCAAGCAATGCTGAGTTTTGTAGATCATAATCAATACTTTTTACCCAGAAACTAGCAGCACACTCTCAGTGCTGCTACATGAAAACAAGCAAAGGTGTGGAAAAATGCTCTGTTCAGCCTTGATACAGTGCACACTGCCAAATGTGGTGGTGGTATGAAGTGTCCATCCTAAACAGTACCAGGAGTAAAAATAGCACCAGAAGCACAGGTTGGTTACCCAAATGAATACAGGATACCCTCTTCTCAAGCAAACTTGCTTAAGACTGCCTCCGGACAGCATGAACTAGAAGTACCATAGTGCTATACACTAATACTCTGTTACTCCACAGTAACAATAGAAAGACCAAACGCCAAAGCCGCTGTTTTCAACTCCTGAGCAGGCCATGTGCTTTGCTCTACAGAGATTCCCATAGCAGGAACCTCATATTCCTGTTGCCACAAGACAATACATCTGACAAAGTGAACTATAACAACTGGGACTCAAAGTAGTATCTGAAAATACCCAACATCAGAAGGCAAAGGTAGGGAACAGAGATACAGAAAGTCACCTAGAACCTGAAAATTCATAGAGAATCTGAAAGATTCAAATTAAACTTGATGTTACATCTAATTGCAGTAGGCCTTCCTTCTAAAGTTCAAGTAATTTTTAATAACAGCATCAGAAACATCTAACCTGTAATTACTGTGTTGCACGAGTTTGATGTTCCATCGGAATCTCAGAGGCATGATTCTTTTCATTCATAAAAGTCATTGTTTGGCAGGTCTCCATGACAGGAATTCAAGTGAGAAAGTAAGTTAGATCAGTTGACCGAAAGGAAATAAATCAGATTATTTGAATATTTGTTCGACAGGGAACAGAAAAATGGCATGAGAAAATTCGATACTGAATCAAGTTTTGGACACAATAGCAGCCCTCACAAATTTGATGTAGGGACATCAGAGTTGATCACCAGGGTGTGCTGCCTTCTCCTTTCTTCCCTAGATAAAAAGACTCTACACATTGTTTCAACAAAAAAACAGTAAGTTGCAAATTCTGTAAAGTAGTCAACAATTTCTTTTGTAGCTTCTTATAATTGGCTCCTAAATAAGGAGCACAACGTTTGGATGCAAATTGTGTCATGAAATTAAACTCGCCTTCTGAAAAGTTACTCCTACCAAACTTACTCCTACCAAATTTACAGGTCATAAAGATGTCACACATCTTTCAATTTTTGGAGTGTTCTCAAATTAGCTCACATTAAGAAAATATGCAGCCTAATGGTCTAACGTCTTGCTAGAACAAATGGCAATGAATATCCAATATCAATACACTTATCAATTACCATTTATCTGTATACCAAATACAATCAATTATTAAATGTAAATAAAATAAATCTCTCAAAAATTGATTTCCCAGATGAGAGGAAAATCTAGTTAGCAAGCTGAGTGTGAAATTTACATGTAGTTCATGAAAAAGTGATTACTTACGGAATTAATTGATTTCAGAAATGAATCTGAGGATGTAAAATTATGGCATAAAAAGGAAATGAATCTGAAGATCTGTTTTATGTCCACGAGAAAGGTGTTTATTTTTTCCTTCCATGTACAGCCAATCCCGAAGCTGTGATCCACCAAGAAATCCCTACTCAAAGCCATATTCCCTATTATCCATCTTCATAACACTTAAACTCTTGCCCCTTTCTCATTCCCCTCATAGCTCAACTGTTTGTCCACAACTGGTTGTGACCTCATTTGGTGTCAGCAATTCCCTTCTCAGAAGTCCTGATACTGAGATTTAGTTTTCAACCTGTCAAATTGTCACTCAAAAATGCATCTTCTTACAAATTATTTCAATCACAAACCCTCCCATCTTTCACAGCCTTATCCCTTCATCTTTTGCAGTTTCTCTGTGCCTCCCTTCCTGTTGCTCCTTATATGCAAGATGTTCTTGCTGAAACATATTCAGCCTGCTCCTAAATACTTGTTTGTTTCATCTGTCTCACCTATGAAAGGACAGGAAGGTGTAAGAGAATCTTCCAAACAAGCAAGTTCTTTACCGAATGCTCTGCATAGACTTACTGTTCACCTTTGAAGCACCTAGCACAGTGTTGTTTGGCTCAGAATTCCCAACGAGTTTCTAAGAGCTTTTCCACATTCTTGGAGCAGCTTAAGGAAAATGGGAGCTCTGATGCTGGAAGACAATCCACAACGAACAACCTTGCAAGATCTGGGACTAGCATTTTTTTTAGGTTTTCTCTTTACCACATTAATCCAAAACACTAGTGGGAACTTTAAAAGGATTTTTGCGTCCTTGAAGAGTAAGGTTGCTGACCTTAGTCATTCTGTCCTAGCATAAGCACTTAGGCATTGTATAAATTACAAGGTTTACTTTTGGAATAGACGTCATACTCCTTTATGGCAACTAGGATTGCTATAAAACTTGTCACTCGTCTTTCTTCCAGAGCACTGCTGTTAATTCTGACAAAGGCACCTCGCTCGCACTTGTTGGGCCGTCAGACGCATCAGGCGCCCTCCTGGGTGCCAGGAAGTTGCTCTGTTCCCCCAGAGCGGCCTCACTGCGAGGAGGGGGCCTATGCCCCCACTGCCGCCAGGGAAACAACCCCCTGCCCGGGAAGGCAGCACCTCTTCGCCCGGGGCCGGGGCCGGGGCCGGGGCCGCCCCCTCGCCCCTCCGCCTCGGCACAGGTCGCCTCGCAGCGCGGCCAGCCGCTCGCCCTGCCTAGTTGTCATGGAGACCAGAGAGGCCGGGCCAAAGGCAGCAAAGCGCCCGTTGATTGGCTGCGGGGCAGAGTCCAATCGGCGGGCGGGGTGTTCCGGCGGTGCCAAGATGGCGGCCAGGTAAACAGGGCCGGGGGGAATCCCGGCGCCGGGGTTGTGGCGAAGGGAGGCGGGGGGTGTGCGGGCTGTCGGTCCGCGCTGTCGGTCTGGCGGGACGGGAGGTGCCGTCTGCCTTCCCCGCCTGGCTTGGGGCGGCGTTTCGTTTCGTTTCGCGTCGCTTCGGAGTGGGCTGCCCTCTCCTCGCCGGCCTACCCCTTCCCCGAGCGGGCTCTTCTCTCCGTCCTCCCCCGCGGGGGCCGGCGGAGCTCGGCCGGGGCCGGCCGTGCCCACCAGGCGGGAGCGGCGAAGGGAGGCGTCCGCGCTGTCCTGGGAAGCGACCGCGCGGAAGGGCTGCGTGTGCTCCCCGGCTGCCCGTGGAGAGGGACGGGAGGCGTTTGCCGCAGGATCGCACTTCAGCTGAAAGCGGCTATAAGCAAATGCAAAGTGACAATACTGTAAAGAGCAAGGAAGAAAAAAAGAGAGCTAGTAGCTTCAATCTGTGTTCTTAAATCCTCAGCTTCTCCTTGATATAGTAAGTATTAGAAGCTTTATGTTTGTCTAAAACATGTAACTATCGTTACTTTTCTCAAGAAATTAAAATATTTCTGATTATGTGTTTTGCTATTTCTGCTTTTCTGCAGGCTGTTTATGTTTTTATCTCGGAATGGGTAAGCTCACATAATTCTGGTATCTTTGCAGTGACTTGAAGTGGCTTGGGCTTGTTTAAACTCGAAGATGTGGAGTGGACTGTTACCTCCAGGATTGAATGAAAGTGATGTTGACTTCAGTTCTGATGAGGAAGATGAATCGCATGGTTCCTTTTCAAAGGAAGATGCAAAAGAAGATATTGAAAGAGTTCAGCTTTCTGAATTCCAGGAAAATGGACATGAAAGTAATGCCAGCAGTGAACCCATTTTGCTATCAGTGACAGATGGAGAAAACGAATCTCAAACGTGCCCTTCTGGAATTTCGTT
The DNA here is from genome assembly GCA_013400755.1 of Pelecanoides urinatrix. Lineage (NCBI taxonomy): Eukaryota > Metazoa > Chordata > Aves > Procellariiformes > Procellariidae > Pelecanoides > Pelecanoides urinatrix. The sequence continues at coordinate 423,541 of VZTQ01011794.1, read as the reverse complement.
AAATATGTGGAATGTGGGTATCGTTACAAGTCTCCAAATGTCCAGAGAATAAATGCAATATACTCAAAGTTGAATGGCTAATTTTTAAATTAAAGTAACTCAATGTTGAATATTCAATATATAAATCTGAAATGAAATAAAATATCATCGAAGTGCAGGCATCGTAATATCCTTAGATTGCTTCAGGCAGGGTGGACAGGAATTTGGATAGGAAATGAATGTAACTTTTTCCCCTTCCAGTGCAGTGGTGATTGAAAGCACAGCAGGGAGATGTTTGGATAACTATACAGTTGCATAAAGACATGTTTTTGGTAGCGTATGGGCTCTTGAGATTCTTTGTAACCGCTTTTTGCGTTACGATTTACAGCGACTGTACTGGTGATGCATGTCTGCGAAGTAGAGGTGTGCCTTTCTGCTTTCTGTAGGTGTTAGTTGCAGGCATTCAGACTCATAGTTGCTTATAACCTCTTGATTCTGTTGTTGCATGTAAAGACTGAAAAAAAAATAAAGCAATCTGTGGTTTAGGCTTTTAAGTCAAAATAAGAATTGGCAAAAACTATGTACTCTCCTCCATCCATCAATCCATGTAGGCAGCCTGCTGTGCAAGGACTATGCTGTCAGTAGTACTTGGATTACAAACTACCAGCTAGGCAATAACAATACACTGAATAGCTCAGGCGTGCACAACCAGCATAAGTGTATTCAGTGTCATGTCCCATGAGAAAACATGTTGGGTTTGAATAGTCCTGGGATTTAGGGAGGGCAGAGAGAGGTGATGAAAGATTAGAGCTGATTCCAGTTTAACACCATCAGAGTTGGATGTTCTCAATGCATAAGTTTTAATCTAACAGATATAATAAGGTACTGTGGATAAAAAAAGATATCGGGACAACATTTCTAAGCACATCATGTAATTTTTTAAAAAATGGGGGGGGGGAAAAATACTGATTTGCCTTTTCTTAATCTTGTAGAAATTTGTGGAGCTTCAGAAGAAAAACCGTGAACTGAAAATCCAAGCAAATCAGGGAAACAAATGCCGAAAAAGAAAGCGCCACAGAAAAGGTGTTTTATATGATTACAGAATTTATTTTCTCATAACAGAATTAGTATCAAATACATTGGAAGTGGGATTTATTGGGACTTGGGGGGGGAGGGGAGGTTGTTGTTTGGTTTTGGGTTTTGGTGGTGTTTTTGTTTTTTTTTTAACCAAGAATTGTTGCCTAAGTAGATGTATTCTAGCTATTATCTAGGATTTCATTTTTCCAGTTGTATACATCACTTGGAGGACTAGGTTGTAAATTGCTGCTTAATGTTCAAGTAATACATTTGTCCTCTTCTTAAAAAAAGAGGTAGAACTTAGTTAATACTGATTTATAACAGCTAAGTGTATTTCAGTAATTCTATAAAACATACTTTTGTGTATTCTGGTTAAAACTTATTCACAGATATTGTAGGAGGTTCTTCCTACAAAAAGTCTTACAGCTGAGTGGTTTAAATCCACATGAGCATTGGGTAAAAGTTCTAGTGTGTCAATCTTTCAAAGGAAAGGTGACCAATTAGATATCTGTTAACTTCATTGGATGCCGTGGGGTATTACTGTGTAATGTTGGATTATTTTTTTTTCTCCCCCTAGAAAAATGGAAAAAGAACGATGAAGTGACTAAGAGGTATAACCAGATCAATGTGATTATCTGAGGTCTGTTTTTAATATCAGGCAAAACTTGTAAAAAGCTTGACCACATGCATGGCCAAAGCCTAACTTTGAACATCATGTAAAATATCTGCTGAATTTGTTCAGTGTCTTTGTTGGGCAGGCTGAATTTGATACCAGTGATCGATAGTTTATTGCTTGATTTTAAAAATCAACACAAATATGTTATTTAATGTAACTTAAAATGGGCTTAATGTTATTCCTAATGTTGTTCTGCATGTAATTGCATACAACCTCCTGTTCAGCCTGCTCCTCCTCCTCTTCTTTTTCCTCCTTGGCAATGTTGGGTTAATGGTTGGACTTGATGATCTTAAAGGTCTTTTCCCACCTAAATGATTCCATAAGCTTGTTTTGAAGGTTATGGAATTACACTTACAGAGGGGAAGGAATAATTAATTTCACTTCCATTAAAAACTGAATGGGTGAAAAGAGCATGCCTGCCAAATGGAAGAATTTCTTTTAGCATTGAAAAGAATATTACAAGTTGTGGAAAGGGACCTGGTTATATTAATGACTTGTTGTTGTTGTTTTTAGTAGTCAACAGTTGGCAAATGAAGACAAATGGAAAGAACTTACACAATACTTTGGAATCAATGATAGATTTGAATCACCTGTGGATAGCAGGGCTCCACAAAAGGTGACTGTTGATATAAAAGCAATGTCAGCTTGTACTTAGCAGTAAAAGAACTAAGCCTTAACTGAGATGGGAATAAAACTGAGACTATTTGAAAGTGAGTAAATAATCAAGTCACCCTGAAGAAGGATAACTTTGTGCATATTTTTAATTAATTTCCTTTTAGATATCACATGAATCATACTTGGATCAAAAGATTGCTGTGCTTTCTTTTAAGACAGTATCCATGTTTGTTTCCTGTCTGGTTTTGTTTTCTATTGTCATGAGAGACAGAAGACTTCATACGCATTGTTTGACTTTTTTTTCTTTTGTATTTTTAGTTGTATTTCAACTTCAAAATGTGTCAAGTAAATCCTTTTGTTGACACCAGTGGCTATAGGAATTAGAGGGCTAAACCTACCATACAGTTTTACTGGATTTATAACACATTCTGTTCATAAATATCATTGTGTAACTAGTCATATTTGAAATAACTGGTACAACATGATGGACAAGTTAGGAAACTCATTATATTGTGAGTTCCTCATAGCACTGTTTGTTCTGTAGTTTTTCTAGTAAGGGCCTGTATAAGTTTTGTGACATAAATGTTCAGTTAGCCTCCTTTATGATAAATTTTGTATTTTTTATTTGCCTAAAGTAAGTTTCTGCATGCAAGTCATGAGCTATTGTTTACTTCTGTCTGAGTTCTTTCTTTTGATGGGTATTTAGTTGTCATTAAACTGCTTGGGATAGATCTGGAATGACACCCAAAATGTTCAAATGCAGGTGTTTTCCACGTAAGTTCAGAAATTTTATCACTAGTGGAGCGTATGTCTCATTAATTTCAGAAAAGACACCTAACAGAATTGGCTATAGCTGCAGCTTCCAATTATGCACTTTCTTTTTTCCCAACTTCCACCTGAATAATTCAAGTACAGTAGTTGCAGATCACTGTTTCTCAAGAATTCTGTTTGCTTTTTTGCTTTTATCTTTTAAAAAAAGTGTATGTTATGAGACTGTCAAATGTGTTTTCTTTAGCATCACTAATCTTTAAAACCAGTGAGGCTGTAAATTGTCTTTTGTTATGAGAGAGAGGTTTTTGTGAAATTTTGAAGTCAGTGCTTACTGCTGTGCTACCCTTCTGTATTCCTTCAGCAGTTTCCAATGATAATTTCCAGTAAATATTTACTTTTTATTGTTACATTATTTGTAAATGTTGTCATTAAACAAGTTATGTTACCTTGATCACAAAGGTTATTTTCAGAAGTTAAATTCTGAAGCTTTTTCATTGTTTTCCATAGGACTGCTAGAGTTTTTAATTTATTAGCACGGTGGAGTGGCACCATGCCAGAACTCAGTTTTTGGATAAAGATAAGATCTTAGAACTGTAACGATACAGTGGTAATTGCCATTCTTCATGTTACCTGACACATATATTTCACATTTTGTTTAGAAAGCTCCAGGGATGGAAGAGATAAGCGAGATCTTCAGATGAAATTTTATTGTGACAGGCATAAACTAGTCCGTGTAATTTTTTTAACCTACAGTATTATCCTGCACATAAGGTGGAACTAATGCAATGATTTGTGCTCAGGCATCCTTTCAGTGAATTCTTAATTATACTGTCCATTACAATACATAGACAAAGTGATTTGTGTTACATAGAAATTACAGGTTTAAGCAGTGTCTTAAAGGATTTTGTGAAAGAAATATTTTTAGACAGGAGGTGCTCCCTTTAAAGGTGTTATTTCTTTATTTGTCCTAAAGATATTTGCTTTTCTTTTTTCTAGTCTGGCCTTGAACTTAGCATAGAGAAGTCTGTGGCTGAAGGTGACATTGATAAGGCTGAGGAGCTGAGTGATAGATTAGCCATTCGTGAGGTAAGTGGGCTATTAACAAAAGCTCTGAGGAAACATTTAGTTTTGTACATCTGTAAAAAAGTGTCATAACTAAAATAGCATTGAAGATTGTTTGGGGCATCTTTCCTATTTCCTAAGCAGATTTCTGTCAGCAATTGAAGGATTTTGCTGCTGATCTAGTAATGCTTGGACAGCTGTAGCTATGTATAAGAATTGAAAATACAACCGTGAACGATCCCAAGTAACCTTGCTTTAAAGCCTTCATGCCGACTCCACAAGTCAGAAGAGTCAGTAACTAGTCATCTATATTGAGCTCTTGATTTTTCTGCATGTCGCAAGCCAAGAAAACACGAGTAGGATGTTTTCTTCCTGTCAGTTCCCTGTGCCTCAGATTTTTCTCTGCATTCCCTCCTCAATAAGCTTGGGAAGCCTGAAAAAAAGTAGAGATTTGGCAGCTTAGAGCAAGGCATGCCTAAATAAGGACAGATATACCCAAACTCGTGTGCCAGTGCTTTTTTTCCTGTGTATTCATGCGATCAGTAGTTGGTGGCTAGAAGAATTCTGAAGAAGAATGGGTGTAGATGGATGTCAAACATATTGGTGTAGCGTTAGAATGATGTTTATAGAATGAACAGATATTTTTTTCCTCTTGTCATAATTTTTTAGTCTATAAATGCATATCTTAAAAAGAAAAAAAAATCCAGGTGAGAGAAGCTCAATTTTTTCAAGATGTATCTTGTGTTAGTTGGTGTATCTGAGTAATTTTGTGAAGGTTATGCTGCTCTTTGCTACAAAAATTGGATCCTTTAAATTTGTATGTAGTGCTGAGTGAATACTTAAACTGGTGAGGAATCTATCAGATACCTCTGGTAATTGCAGTTTCATATAAGTAGTAGTTAAATTGGTGCATGTATGGTAGGTGGTAGCAGCTGAAGTACATAATTGAAATCTATGAAGGCTGTTGTGCTCAGTGCTATTTGTCTGCAGGGAAGAAAATGCAAACAAAGAAAATTAGGATAAAAAAGATAGTTGGAATAGTTTTGAAGCCAGGTAAGAAAAAACAGCTAAGTAAGTACAATTTGAGGTGAGTGGAGAAGCTATCATTTTTAAGTGATCTGATTTCTATAATTTAAACTATAAATATTCTAGATTTATATTAGAAACTAATTATATAATTTTTGCTTTCATTCCTCTATCTTGCATATTCTTCCATCTTTGCAGAGGTAATGGGAATTTTTTTGTCCAACGTATATACTAGCAAAATTCAAAGGTATTAGAAAAGGATTAAGAAAGGAAAGACAAATTCCGAATACTTCTCATTCTCATACAAATATTTCATATATTTCTTAAGTACAGGGTTTCAAGCTAAGCTTTAATGTAAAATTGCAAATCTGTTTGATGCAGTATAACATAATATTGTGATGGCTTTAAAAACAGATGGCTTTTGAAATGGGAAATACAGTTCTTAAGGTTCTCAAGGTTAGGTAAAACTAACTGTTCCTCAGTGCATGTTCTTACGCAATCATTAAACTCTTACATTTAGTTACTCAGGGCAGTTTCTGATGACTAGACTCTTACCTGAACTCTTACCTGCCTTTTCACCAGTGATCACAAAACTTCAGTCTGCAAACATAACAGCTATTGACAGTGATAGGAAACATGTCCTAATGTTCCTTTAAGTCTGACCAGTTTCTCACTGTGATACTGTTATATTACCTTTCATGTGTACAACATGAAAAACACTTGCTGTTCTCCTTCACAAAAGTCATTATCCATCTACTCTAAAGTGGTTAGAGTATCATAATCAATAAAACATACTGAGGTTCTAGTGCAAATTGTTTGACTATAAAAACAAATTAATGTAAGAAGTTTTAAGGTTTTGTAATATTTATGATAAACTGTTATCTGATTTCGGTAGCCATGAGATTGTACAGCATCTAGCATATCTCAGGTGCTACAGCAATGTATTATTATTTGTGGAACATTAGCTCCAAATTGTTGACTTTCAAATATTAGCATGTTGTAATTCTGAAAACAAAATGCTTGAAACATTATTAGTATTCACAGCCTTGATTTGGTTTTGGTTAAGTGGGTTTATCTGAACAAATAGTATGTTGAAAGAAGGAAAACTCAAATGACACTGGTTTGATCTCATGAGGAGTTGTTGAGGCAGAATCCATGTGAATTCACTGGGGTTCTCTACTGTTGTAAAGATGTGCTACATTACCCACTGCAAGATTAATTTTTCTTTGTGATTTTAAGAAGCTGTATTTTTTTTTTAAATGGGTCTTTTAAAATACTTGTTGTTCTAAGGAAATCATTCTAACTGTGACTAATTCTGATTCAGTGAAGAGCTATAGAAAAGGATTTGATTATGGAAGAGGTTGATTCAAAAATCATTGTTTTGTATACAAGTACAATTAATAAAATGTTGCTTTCATATTGTGTATAGTATTGATTCAATCACTACTTTCCTTCTCTTCGCAATTTAAAGAAATGTCCCTTTTAAAACTCATTTTACAAAATAATATTTCTTAGAAGTGAGTTAATTTTTAAAATATGTGGCTATTTGTATCCCTCTAACTTCCAAACACAACACAACGCTGTGAGCAAGTCAGGCATGGAACTATACTATGACTGTATTGAAGTACACCTTCTGAAGTCTAGAGAAATAAGTGGATGAATTGTTGCTCTTTTATCTCAACTTCATCTTTTTATGTATAATTTTCATTTTTCTTGAGCAATGTTGCAGGGTTGGGGCAGGGAGTGTATGAGAAACCGCTGCCTTCTGTTTGGGGTACAGCCCCCCTTGCAGCCATGTGAAGAATGTTCACTGGTAGGTGTTCTTTTTGAAATCAGGTGTATGGGGTTTTAATCGGCACCATTTTCTTTTGCAAGAAGCAGTGACTGGAACCTGCTGATAAAGCTTTTGCTTTGAGGCACAGATCCCAGAGTTCTTAAAGCTGTTTCCTGCCTTAATAAGTGAAACTAATTTTTGATGTATAACATTTATAAGCCTGTGAAACTGATAGGGCAGCTTCAGTATTTAGAAAAATGAAGCCAAAAATAAACAGATGATGAGAATAGGCAGTAAAAACATGTCCTAAAAAGCAAAGGAATGCCAAAATGATGCTGTCAATATGCTATCATTATGACACAGTGAGAAAACGTTTTTTTAAAATCAGATTCCTTTAAATCAGTGATGATTTAGGCAATATACATAATCCAGCAGCTGTGAATGGATCACTGAAATGTACATCCTAAAAACTTAAATGATACTTCTTCAAGGTTTTGGGTCTTTTGGTTTCCATGTGGTACTTGTTGCAGGTTCTTTAAGGAAAATGTTATTGTACTGCTGTAAATGAGGTTTTGGGCAATACATTATTCGTTGCTTTCTTCTGCTTTGACGAATATGCACAAGTGGTGATTTTAAACCAAAACTTCTTAATCTAGTAGCATTCGAGGTTTTAGACTGAGAATTAGAAGTTAGAACTTATGCATGAGGCTCTGTGTTTACTAGTGACTGCATGTGTGGATTCATGTGTAGCTTTTGAAACTAGCTAAAAATGTGTTACCCCTTTTTTTTATTGGCAGTTGCATTTCTATTAAACATGAATTGTACTTATGTGATGGTGATGATATTCAATCTAATCTCTTGGCAAATGTCACTACAAAGTATTACACCTTGTGCCCTGTTGTCATCTTTGTGGACTAGAAAAGTGATTGCAGTTAGTTTGAGAGTTATCAGGGTAGCAGATCTCTTAATTGTAGCATCCTTGGCCATCCCCACAGCATGTTTCCTTGTGGGGTGTTCTAGTGATCTCGAAATTCTTGATTGCATTTTATATATGAGTTAAATTCTTCCTGGAAGAATATAGGAATGTCTGCATTATGTTGTACAGAATAATTTAGGCCAGCAGGAACTCTGCTTCTTTAGCTCAACTGCTTCTAGAACCCAGTCTAGCTTGAGCATCTCAGTGCTGTGGCACAGTTATGCTATATAAGATCAGCGCTCCTTTGTTAAATTTTTGTTGAGCATCAACATAATGCAGGTGGGTCACAGTGCTTAATCTTAATTCACTGTTAGACTAAATTATTTCTGTAATACCTACAACATAGTACTATTAGTATTAAATATCTAGCAATTCATTGCAGTGTGCTGGTATAATATGCACAGTTAAGGTTTATTATTGTAATCCAGTTGCTGTCTTTGTTGTAACATTCCAGGGCTTTCAGCATTGGCAGGGAGTCCTTCATGTTTTAAAGTTCTTCTTTTCAAATGTAGAATGGCGTACTTAAAGCTATTGTTCAAACACTGCATTTAATGATGAGTTGTTTAACTTGAGAGATGCCAACAGAAGAGTTAGTAGGAGTTACCCAAACAATTCTGAACCTTTTAGAATAAAAGTTATTGAGAGAATTAAGTTTATGTGGACATTTAGCTGGGCTGAGATAAAACGGTTTTCTTGGTGATGCTCTAGGGTAGGGTAGTTGAGATTTAATGGTAGTAGGTACTTGGATATGAAGCTGGGAACAGATACTTGGAATTAGGTCAACTTTTCTAAAGCTTTCGAAAAATGTTTTTGGAGTAATATCTTGAAATGTACTTTAATTGTTGCCACTGTGTTTGTGGGAATCTACCCAGATTTTTTGAAGAATAAATGTTGATAATTTGAAGCACTGTGACTGTGCGGAGTTAGAGGTGGTTATCCTTTTGAGTAAGGATGGTATGTGGAGATATCTGGTAATTTCACTTTGCTGTAAATCAGTTTCCATTTGGAGTGATACTTGTAAAAGTTCTTTTCCTAATTAAACCAAATAATGTTAAAACATTCCCCCCCCATCCACTCCTAATATATGAACCTGAAAATATCTTCCAAGCTTTTTTCCCCCTAGAGAAAGAATTTTTCTTAGTGCTTTCGTACTCAAATCATTGTGCGGTGTCTCAAGAAGCAGAATGCAGACTTCTTATGGCTCTAATATTCTGAGAACTAATCTGGCTAAACCTCAAACTTTGCATTATGCTTGTGGTTTGTGTGTTAACTGCCTGGTAGGTAGGTGCCACATTGTCTAAAAGTGCATTAGCCTGAGGACTGTAACTTGAAGATGATAAAATAATCTTGACCATGTTAGACTTACCTGTCTAAAGGAACTTCTAAAATATTTTGTAACTTAGTGTGCTAAATTGCTGGAGTAGTTGTCAGTCTCTAAATAGCACAGGCGTTTTGACAGCACTGTTCCTAAGTGCTTAGCTTAGTGGCTTCTGGCATTTTGGTGAAACATTTTTGAAATGCTGCGATTTATAGGGAAACTATGGTATTGTAATCAAGGTTAAATGAAAGATCTACATCATAGTCAACAAAATTAATTGGCTATTCACTGGGATATCATTCTCATGTTACAGCAAGATCAGTCCTGCTGTTGTCTTCAAAATTTGTTGCATCAGTTCTGATAATTTTCTAATGATCAAATTAGTATCGGTTGCCTGTAAGTAACTTCTAGTCATATAATTTAGAATGGGAAGTACACGAGCAATGTTGCATGTCACAACTATCGAGAACCATTCTGGAAGCTGTTTTCCATTTGAAAATCTGGGTAGGATATGACTGAACATGAGGTCTCACACACATTACTGTTTCAGATGGACAGGTTATAGTGCTTGATGCTCTTAGAGTTTCATTTCTAAATTCTGTGCAGCGTTCACAATTTATCGTAGTGCTTTTAGGTACCTGAAGAGATTGATGCAATTTTATATGGAATGTAACCAAGCATCAATTAACTTGGAAGCCTTGCCCATTGAACAACCTGGGGGGAAAAAAAAAAGAAGAGTTTATTTTTCATCTCTGAAGGATTTTCTTTCTAACACTTAGCAGAGGTGCTTCCAAATATCTCTCTTCATTGAGGTTGTTTTCTTTTAACCTTTGGAACATGGCAGGGTTATCACCTAGAATTACATTCTTATGCTCCCTTAATTATGTATATCTTTTCCTTAACAAACCTTAAAAAAAGATTTCAGATGTTACAAGTCTAATTAAAGAGACAGACAAAGCACAGTTTATACTGTAGATTTTTTCTGCAGTTCAATTAATCAGCATGTTTTCTCTTTTAATTAAAACCATTTTAGTAAATTAAAGCCCACAGCAAAACACATATATAATTTGTTTGTAATTAGCTCTTAATTGGTGGTAGTTGAAGCTTAGCACCCTTGGTTTCTTTCTTCATGATTGCCATTTTATTAGCAGCCAGTCATTAATTAATCTTTTTTTCTAATTAGCTTATAAAACTGTTGATGGCACATTATTGTAAATGTGATTTTAAGTTCAAAGCTTGTTAATAAGCTTTCTTACTTAGAAGAACAGAGATAAAGAAATTGCTGAAAACAGTACTACAGTTCTTTTTTTAAAACTGCCTTTCTTATAAGGGGGCTGTGTAAAGCATCTAACAGCTTATAGTTAATTTTTTAATGCTGTGTTTTCTCATGAATGGAAGAAGTTACTTGCATTTAAATGTTTAAATCCACCAAAGAGCTTAATATTGGAGCAAGGACAGAAAACTGTTCTATTACTGTGTCATCCAAATATAATTTGATGTTGTAATACACAGCATAAAAATACAACAAAGGTATTACAAAGTATTTTACAGTGGAAGTTGAGCACATCATTGAAAGCGGACAATTTTCACTGCAAAATCCACTCGGTATTCTTGTTTGCTTTATATATTTTATATACGTCAGCAATGGATAACATTCCATAACATAAAAGGAGAAAATCATTGCTAAAGGCAAGCCTGAAATAACTAGATTCATATTTGATGAGGAACTGTAACACTGTATTAAAAGGCTGTTTGCCTTCTTTAGTATGATCATAGGATATTTCAGGACCTGTTTGAATATAGATGTTTTGTTAGAGCGTCTGTAGGTTTAGCGTTTTGTATATCATACCTAAATATTTCTGGAGCAGTTCTTGAATCTGTTGTCTCATTACTTGTGTGTCTACATTGCACAGTGCTATCTTTATGAAAAGTCTTTGCTTTATGATATTTAATGTTGTTTTGATTTTCAAGGAAGTTTTCTGGAAGTTACAGTAGATTCTGTTGCAACTTAATAAAAATGTTTACTCTTTTGCCTGAACTTTACATACTATTTCAACTTCAGCCATTTCTTTGCTTGTTTTAGAAGTGTTTTATGATGCTGTGCAAGAAACACTAGAAAGGGATAGCTGACAAGGAAAAAATTAAAAATTGGATAAAAAGTAAATGAATAATGTCATATTACTAAAAAGATGAGAGGCTAATTTGTGCCGACTTTTTGCTAATTTTGTTCAAGCCTCAAAATGAGGAGCTGTCACCCGTTCTGTGTAGCACTGATGACAGTGCCAATGATCCATGAAATAAGCTGCCGCTGGCTTTGTTCTGATAAGAATGAACAAATCTGCACAATGTACGGCTCCCAGAATCTCATTTTCATACTTGCATGCAGGCTAAAAGAAATAAGCTGTTTGCAGGCTTGATTAATCAGACATTTGAGGGTTTTTTGTCTCTTTGATCTCTTTCGTCTCCTAGGTAACTTGCTTGACATTAATGTTGAGCTTGAGTAAAGACAATCAGGAATTGTAGACCAAACTGATATAAAAATTAAAGACCTTAACACTTTAAGTACTCCAGTAATGGTTCCGCTTTACTTCAGAAAACATCTGTTTTCATTTAATTAAAGAACAAAAGAGAATGGCATAAATATTTTTCATAGAGACCTGTTATTCCATAAAAAGTTAAAGTATGATAATTAGTATTTTTAAAGAAATGCCTTGAAACTGTTCAAAAAGAAGCAAAGCTTCAGAAATTTGTTACAAGGTAACAATTTTCAGATGAGTAGAAAAATTACAAAAAAAATGGATAAGGAATTTTCATTTACGCTACGTTAAACATCTAGAGTAAGATATTTGACATGATTATTGGCCAACTTCAAAATGGAAAGGTCTTTGCCCTGTAGGAACTAAGTTGCTTTTTGTCTTAAAAAATACATATATTGTGTTACAAGGATGAACCATTATATCAGCTTTACTACCCAATATGATTTACACACTTTAAACCTGTAAAATTGAAAGGAATTTAAAAAAAAAAAAATGTCGCAGTGCGTTTGCTTGAGGTTATGCAGACGCTTTTACAAATCTTCCAAGTGGCTGTAAAGATGAATGCCTCAAGGGTCTAGCCAGGGCCCTGCTTTTCCAACCAGCTAAAGCCCTTATCTTAAATCCAAGCAAAGTACCATTAATCTTTTTGAAAGACCTTTTATGGCTTTTAATATATCCCAAATTAGAACATTTTACACCCTTGGTTCCTGAAATATGGTGATAAAAAGCCTTTAGAGCTTAATTTTCCTTACTGCGTGCTCTGACCAATTTGCAGTTCTTTGTGATAATGTTTAGACACCTTAATTAAAATGCAGCAAAATATTGGATGTTCTATATGGAAAATGCTGATACTTTGACTACACAAGAAATTGTTGTATATATTTTTATTCATGCTTTCTTACTTCTTTTAAGATTGTATTTTATTGAGTTATCTGATGACCTGATTTTTTTTTTATGTAAAACCCATTGACCAAGCTTTTATGGGTTTCTTTTGGGGAGGGGGGGAAGTGAAGATGTATGTCTGGGTGTGGGTGGGAGCAGAAGACATTTAATCTGACTAAAATGTTTGTGTGTGTTTATATGTGACATATTTGTTTTCATGTCTTGAAAATTTGACTCGCTGTCGCCTAGAAATGATAACATTAATGCTGCAAAATGTTTCTCCTTTTACTTCCACATACACTACAGAGGGTCTTATTATCCCATTTTTTCCATACTTTTCCAAGATGGAAGAACTCATTCTGTCTTCCAAGAAATAGAGATCAAAAGATTTTTCTGCATCACTTGTGTAGAGCTCACTTGTGTATATTTGTAGGTGTGTAAGTGTTCAGTAGGCCACTAGAATGTATTTTAAGGAGATGTTATTCATCACATAGAATTAATTTTCAAGTATGTTAGGAGGTAAAATACAGTTCAAAAATAAAGGCATGGTTCTGCTGATTGACTGACTTCAACCATCAGATTGCTCTATTTTTATTAAGCTAATAATTAGTCCTTTTTTCATTAGCAAGTAAACATTTTTTTAATATTTTAGGTGAGTTTTCTTAAGCATTTTTATACTGCAAGTATATTAAAGTTAATAGCTGCCCTTAAATATTAAGTGACAATGCAAATAAGAGAATATTATGTTCTAGTCTTTGACTTGAGATTTGGCTGTTTAGATGAATCATTGAATTACTGATTATATAAAATGTTAATGCTCAGGGGAAAAATTACGTCGCTAATAATATAAAAGTTTTTACATGTCTGGTCACATGAATTATTTTGTGCATCAAGATGATTCCATAGGTACATATTTATGACCTTATAACACGTGCAAATATTAGATAAAAACTTGTTTAGCATTATTTATTTTGCACATTTTCTTTTTAAAACATTATGCTTACCTCTCAACTGTTTGCATTGCCACTGCTGAGAGCCTCAAACAAAGCACAGACTGATGTTGTGCTTACTGCCTACGTGCCTGTAGACTCCCAAAGCCTTCTGCAGAAAGGCTGCTTTCTTGATTCTTGAACCCTGAAAGGACCATAAGGTAGAATAGCTTGTAATGATGCTGGTTTGTTTTGCTTTGTTAACAAAATGATCAGGGTATCAACCTACTTACAGGGTAGGTTTGATGGGAGAGTTGTAGAAGATGTGTCAGTGCATCTACACCTGACGATGTGTTCTTGAGTTCTCTCTCATCTTATCTGGATAAAATGTCTCAGAGTAAATAAGAATTGCCTGTCTAGATGCCGCAGATTATTGACGTGTATTACCATTAATAATGGGACTTTAATCAAAGTGCTAAGGAGTGTTCTTTTGCTTGGGTCTCCCATGCCTCTCTTGTTTGATGCTCCTATGACAGTTGGGGGAAATTTAGAATATCCAGTCAGAAACATGTTAGCTAACTTCAGTAGGTTTGGACTGGATAGGAAGAAAACCTGTTTGTCCGCATGAGTTTGTAGCAGTTCTGGCTAAATGAATTGCTTGCTTGTCTTGGAGAAAAGCGGTAACTTTTGAGACCAAATTCTTCCATAATTCATAATTTCGTTGCAGATAATGTCAAGTCATGACAGCAATCACCAACAAGTTATGGATGCTGATTAAGGAAAATAATCTGGTCATAGTTCACAGTACCTTTTTCCATTTTTTTTGCTTTATTCTTTTTTCCCCCCTCTTGACATTCACAAAAGTGAACTTAATTCTCACAGTGTGAATAAGTTTATGGAAGTAAAGAAGTATTCACCTATAGCCTATTATGACCTTATTTGAAAAACATGCATATTATCACACTAATAATCTAAAAGCTTGGTAATGTGAATGCCAGATGGACTCTAAGGACACTGCTTCATTTATTTCTGGACAGACTGATTAAAACATGATTCCTGGTACTACTAGAAAATGTGTAGTAGTAGCAGTTCTTCCTGGATAAAACTGTCTTTTTTGGCAGTTTTTGTATTGGTAAGACCTGATACTATTGTGTTAGCACAGACTGGTCTTAATAATGGAGACTCTGTGTGTGTATATCTATGTCTATATATTTATTTAAAAAAACAAACAAACAAAAGGATCTAGTGGGCTATTGCCCTTTGCTTTTATTCTTGAAAACGAAGGATTTGGTGAAGGATTGCTTGCCCCAGGATCCCAGTCCTCTGTATTTCTCACAAGAGACATTCTTGCTTGTCTGATCTAATAGTACAGCATCAGCCTAATATTTGAAAGGTATTTTAATATCTGTTGACTTTTGAGAAACAATATCAGACCAAGTAATTTGTGAGGCTTAAATTTCATATGACCCATTTGCATCTATTCAGTTTCCCTTTGTTCCTTTTTATGTCTTAGCTTGGTGTGAAAATTGCCAAAGCTGCTGCTTGCCGCAACTTTGTAAAAGCCAAGCAAGAAGCAGAGGCTGCCCAAGAAGCTCGAAAGAAAAAGAAGCTTGCTTGGGGGTAAGTCATTTGAGTATGGAATTAAACATTTGTGGTTTCATTGGTACTAAGTGTATACAATACAATGTCAGTTAAATGTTTTCTTAGTTGAAATAGGCTTGTGCTAATCTTATTTGTTTAGTTTAACCTTGTTGGATTTTGGTTTTTTTTAGTGGGTTTTTTTAGCAGTGTATCAGATGCAAGTATAGCGGCTTTACCAGAATTAATGTATTGGTTATATGGCTACATTTGCCTTCCTGTCTTTATTAAAGTATAAAAAATAAGTGGGGTTTTTTTGTTATTAAGAATACTGTGGTTGAATACCTGAAACACATATGCATATGGTTCCTAACATGGGTTTTGTGCTCTGTTTCAGATTTGAAGCCAAGAAAAGATGGGAAACAAAAAGCAACATGGGATACATGTAATCCATCCTGTTTTCCTCAGGAGTCGAATACCTGTTTCTACTTGAAGAATCTTTGTGGGCGACTTCTTAAATCTAAACACCACCCCCCCCCCCAAACCAAAACCCAACATATCAAATTCCTTGTGTTTCTCTTAATGCTGTTAGACTGCAGTATTTTGTTTTGGCTTTCTCTTATAGTGTAGCAAAAATAATATCTAAACTTCAATACTATGTTAAATATAGTATCTTTCTCCAAAATATGAAAATGTAGAATGCATTTGGAGTCTTCTAGAGAACTCTCTAAAGCTGGAATAAAATACTTGGTCCAAGTGTGTTCTATGCTGCACGGCAGTTAGAATGTGTGGGTATGAGGAGAGGGATAAGTTTTCCTGCTAAGGTTATACAGACTTAATGCAGTAAGTACTACTTTTCTGATTGCTTGAAAGTTTGGGGGTGGCACTAAATAAAGAAAAGCAAAACCACCCTACCTGTTCAAAACCATTATTATTTATCTATTTATGGGCTTAGTAAATATAAACAGAAAAAAATTGGCTGAAAAAGTCCATCCTTCCTCTTCTGGGAGGATCTTAGAGGTGCTATTCATCATGTCCTGGTGCCATGTTCTTCAGAATGTTTCGAATTCCCATTTTCCTTTCCTTCCCAAGAACTCAAGCTTTAAAAGTCGCAGTTTCTTTAAGCAGCTAAAGCGTAGAAATACGTATCTTGAAAAATATCTGAAATACGTTATGTTGTGCAGTTAGCTGCACCCAAGAAACAAATGCAGATTTTACTCCAAGTCAAGTGTTCTACACATCAATTAGGATTTGAATGTTTATACGGTAAGATTATAACAAGAATCGATGATAACGTTTCTTCAAAATTGTTCTCAGTGAAAAGTAAGGACACATTCAGAACTAATAACTTTTCTCCCTGAAGCTGTTGCATGTATGTTTAGTCACCACAATGCCTGAATTGACTTGGTAGTGTAAATGTCAGTTATTGTTAACCAAGATTAATATGTTTCAGGCCAAAGGTATGGTATTAGCATAATGGTGATTTACTATATAAGTACTAGAGGCTAAAACAACTTGCCAACAAATAGCAATTTGAAGTTTTATGGCACCAATTCGAAGACTTTAGGTTTGCAGTCCAACCAATAGTGCATTTTTGTTCATTAGCCTTCAGGATATTTGACTCTTTTTCTTTTTTTTAGCAGAACATCATATTTCTTTCACAAAGATGAGAGTTTGCAATATGGTAATCTGCAGTTAGCTGTAATTAGTTATGATGATAGAGTTGAATACAATTGCCAGGATTGTAAATCAGGGGCTAAACAGGTTTTTGCAGTATAACATCATAAATCTCACACTATGGTTTACAAACTACACTAGCTTTAGAAACTTTGGTGTTGAAGGAAGCAAGTGATATCTCTTTGTAAAGTGACTATAAAGGTAAATTTTATGTTTACTTGCATAAACAGATTACACCGTGAACCTTCATCAAGATTTTTCTCAGTTCCAAATGTTCCTGTCCAAAACTTACAGACACTTTCTCCATAATTTGTTATTTTTTAAGCAGCTGGCAGATGAGTGTTAGATACAGTTGACCTTTCTGCTTGTTATATACTGAAAAGCAGAATGATGCTGATGTTTTCAGCACAAAATTATCAGCAGTATTCCATTAAATATTTAAAAGTAGCATATATTAAACATGCTATACATATTCTTGTAATTAAGTTGCTCTTAATAGTAACTGTTTATTAGTCAAATAAAGATCTTCATCTAATTGTAAGGATCAGTGCTGTTTGATACAAAAATGTGTTTTAAAAGAAATCCAAACCCTGAAGAAACATCTGTTGTCTGAGAACTTGCCACATTGTATTTGTCACAGCAGTGCATACCTAGCCACCTGTAATATTTTTCACTTAAAATAATCAATTAGTTTTATGTTAGGCCATTGATAATGTAACTATTTAGGAAGTATGCAGAATATTTGCATTGGGTTACTTGTGCGATGATTTTAAAAATTATCACATTTCAAATATTTTGATCTACCTAAGGTATTCCCTTAGAATATTAGTTAATTCCCAGAATTATACCATGTTCAAAAAAACCCTGATTAACAGGGAAAATGCAAAAGCCTAATACAACTTTATAGAGATCATCTGAATACATAATAAATAAATGAACGCACAACTATACCGTTAACAAACATCCTCCTAAATTGCTGATCTGATTCTAAGATATCTTGCATTCCTGACACTTTCTTTGTAGTTTTGTTCTGTACTATGAATTTTGGCCAAACAAGTAAAATTGCATTCTGAGATTTAACTTTTCCTGATCTTTAACAGTGTTAAAACAATCCAAATGCTTATTTCAGTTAACTGAAACCCTTTTAATCAGCTCAAATATATAATCTCTGAACTAAATTTGAGATGTAATAATAATTCTTTTAGCAAATGAAAAGCTTGCACTATCTCTTCGTCTGACTGAAATTACATATCTAGAGGAATGTACTTAAGTTATTAATTTCAGTGTAAATCTATTGTGAAGCCAAATATTTATTAGGAGCTTGTTTGATGGTATCTTGCGTTGGGCAACAGTTAAAAGGCAGCCTTGCCTAAGCTCCTTCCTACCCCTCAGAAGCCTTGAAAAGCCTAACTGCATGCAGTAATTTTGCCCCAGATATTTCTCCACCACAATTTCATATTTCTTCCAACTCTAGTCATGGTACTCCACTGGATATCCTGAGTAGTCAAGTCATTTGAGGAAAAATCTCGTAGCTTCCCAAGTGCAGTTCTCCAGAGTAAACGGAAAAACTAACTTTGAGAAGGGGAGTGTCCTCTCACAGTTATCCATCAGTCTTTGAAAGGGTTGTATCCTGAGCTACCTGGCCTGATCAAAGCTAGCTCTGTTATACTATAACACTGCGAGGTGGTTAGACTGCTTTTGGTTTTACAATAGACTATATATTTATTTAGTTGATGGGTCCATGTCAGGTTGATGGTTCCATGCACTGTTTCACTTAGTGGTGTAGATGCTCCTCATATGCTTCTCACTCATGCCAGTGTCATACTTTTTCGTTTCTGCTCCCATCTGGGGATAGTCCAGACTCATGTTCTTGCAATTCTATTGCGTTCTAAGGCCTACACAATCAAGAAATAAATTGTTTATCAACGCCTGTGATAAAATACAGCCAGTTTGAAGTTTGACAACAGCATACTAATACAATTACTAGTGTTTCTTAATACCACATTCCTGAGCTCCTAAACCAGAGAGTGGCTGCAGGGACAGTTTGACAGATAAAAACATATATATAGTTGTTAGAGTTTTAATAGTTTTTTGCCTACAACCATAATCTGCATCATTTTTTTAGTTTAATTCTGTTGGACAAGTTTCAAAGATAAATATGGTGTGTAATAAGCCTTTGCAACCTCTAATTTGTGAAGGAGTGTCTGTCCAGTTAATACTTGCTCATTGAAGCAAGGGGTTTTGAAATAGCTGAAGTACAAACTGTAATTACTGATGTCTGTTTCCTATTCACCTATGGCTGCTGGCATTCGATCAAAAAATGTAATGTATTGCTTAATCTCAGAGCATTCCCCGCTTTCAAAAATACTTACTTCATGAGAATTGTACAGCACTAAATGACCTCAGCAAAACCAGAGTAGATTTTTTTTGGCATTGATCATATGTAGTTAATCCACCAACAAGTATTTTTTCCTGTTATTTTGAATGTTGGTAATTTAGATATGCATGTATTTATAATGTACCTCTAGTGTAAGCTCAAAGCATTTTTAAAAGTATTAAATATATTAATA
Source organism: Pelecanoides urinatrix (assembly GCA_013400755.1). Taxonomy (NCBI): domain Eukaryota; kingdom Metazoa; phylum Chordata; class Aves; order Procellariiformes; family Procellariidae; genus Pelecanoides; species Pelecanoides urinatrix. The sequence goes on along the minus strand of VZTQ01011794.1, from coordinate 404,094 downwards.
ATAGGCTGGGTTTTTTACTTTGCAAATGGGGTGGCTAAAAAGAGGAATACAAAGGATGAGCAATTTATGCGAGGGCAAACTGCAAGCTGGCAGCAAAGTGGCAAATGGAATCTCTTTTGCGTGCAGTTTGTCACAGCTGGAAATAACATGGAGAAGGAAGTCTTGAACAAATGTGAGGCAGGTGCCTAAATCTCTTTGAAAGCCATTGGGAATTGGGTATCTCATGACCATCTGTCCTACTGAGAGGGTAAAAAACTGGGATATTGAATGCAGATGTTCCAAGCATCACAAAAGTAAGTGGAAACCCTAATTTCATTTCAGAAAAGTTGTCATCTTTCTTGTTGAAAAATGCCTTCATTGCTTTGATCTGCCTCCAGCTGTGTTATTATACCATCAAATCTTGTCTTCCCAGTTTCCTTGGGACTGTGTGTATCAGAGTTGAGAGTTTTTCTATTTCTTTGCTTAGAATCAGACCTGGAAGGTAACATTTTCTCCTCAAAAAGCCATATGAGTTAAACGGATACTAAGAAATGCAAACAGCCAACTTTTATATAAAATGAGCTCTACAGGTTTTGCATGTGATGGTTCTTATCATGCTCATTCTTTATTATGTTCATAAATATGATGGGCACCATCTGAGGAAGGAGAAAGCTATTTGCAGTGAAAAGACAGTGTCATGCCAAGATGTTGGTTGAGTTCCAAATCAGAGGAGCATGTCGGTTATTGAATCATCATCCTAACTTAAATAGTACATTCATTTCTCTTGGAGTTTCCCAGGTATGCTGACTGCTTGGCTCATACAGATGAAGTGACTTCAGGTCAACATAAAGTGACAATAGATTGAAATGACCAGTGTATTTCTGTTATATGTCTCAATGAACTAGCCTTTTGCAACTTTTGCTGTAACTGAGTGCGATTCATGTGATGTAAGAGAAAAGACAGATAGGACTCTAAGGATTCTTACCCAAATGAGAACCGACTGCTTTCTATTAGCCAGAGGGAGTTTTGTTCATCCTTTTTGGCAACCTATCTGCAATGCCCAATATATTCATATACCCTGAACAGCAAATCTAGATATCAAGTAAAGTGTAATGCTACCTGTGGAACCTCCTAGCTAGATGGTATTTATAGTATTTTAGGGCTTTCTATGTAGATAATTGTTGCTGACTGTTCCTGACCTTGTGGGATCTTTCTTAATACTGAAATGCTAGTTGGCCTCTACCAGTGGAGACCATTAATTCCAAACTAGTAGCCCCCTGGGTTTGCTAAACTGCTCAATGAGACAGAGAAAAATAATCTGCTGCTTCTCTGATGACTGATGATTCTGTGAAAAATCATCCGTAGCTTCTGCATCTGTGATGAAAAATCATCACATTCTTTTGTGAACTGAAATGATTCCCAACATAACCAGGGGGCATCAAGATTTTTTTTTTAAACATTGATTCCTCTTCTGTAGAATTTAGAAAAATGCCTTTTCCACAATTATATTCAAAGTATGTCACCAGCTCCCCAAACTATACTCTCTGTAATAACATAGGTTTCTAAGAAAGCCCTAAATAGAACCAGGTATAATACACAAGTATAAACTGTAAACACCCAAAGAATATTGGAGGGTTGACACATGGCATGATGCAGCTTCTAATTACCATCAAAGAATGTAGCATGGAGCTTTTATTTTTCCCAGAGTTAATGAAGAGAACGTTGAGAGCAGCCTGTTAGCGAGAGCTGTCCTCTGTTACCTGCTGGAGGAGTACACAAGCTGCAAAGGGGGAGAGTCAGCCGAACGGGCATTTCCAATTTGAATACTTTTCTCTTTATAGAAATATGTTTATAAAATGTCCTCCACTCTCACCATAGCAGTGTCAAGGGCCTTTCCCATAGAAATACAGACATCACAGAACACTCTTTGTTAAGAATTATTTCCTTTGCTTCTCTATGGTTTTTTTTGTTTGTTTATTGTAACAAACAACATTTTAAAATAAGGTTTGCTTTAGGTCACTTTAATTTATAAAGAACAGCTCAGAGAAGGGATTTGGGTGCGTTTTGTCAAGCAACAGCATGTTTTTCCAAGCTCTACGGGGCTGCCTTTAACAGGCTTTTCAAAGATCTGCGTCACATCTCGTACCCTGGAGTGGGCTGCCTGCATTGGGGTCAGGACTTCAGGTTACCCATCTCTGGTGTGTCTGAGCAGTCGCTCCTTCCCTTCTGATCTCTTCTTCCTAAAAGAAAAAGTGTCTTATTTTTAAAGCAATTCCCTTCACTGATCCAGTTTAGAGTGCAACTCCACAAATGGCTGTAGAGGGCTAATTGGGCGGGTGACAGAATGGGGCAGGGAGGTGGGAGCAAAAGGAAGGATGAGGTTCCTATAGAAGAGGAAAGAGGGAGGGAATAAACCTCTTACACTGACCTTATCTCAGGTCATACTGTACTCCAGGGCCCCGCGCTCAGTTTTAGTCTGACAGCGCTCCCGCTCGAATCAACCTTCATTGATTTTGATAGCTGATGATAATGCTGGACATTGTGGTTGTTAAATACAATTACGGATTTGAAGCATAGAATTATTTGATGTAATTAATTTTCTTTTTTCTGATTCATTCAAAAAGCCCATGCTCTAGGAGTATGTTGCTAGACTTTTTCATCATGAAAGTAGCACAATTTAACCACAGACTAATCTCTGGGGATCGTATTCCACTGCCCTCAATCAAGAAGAGCCTTTACTCCAAAACTGGTTGCACTGGAACAAATAAGGGTGACAAAATTTATATGAAAACAAACTAGACTGGAGACGTGGAACTGCATTTGTTAAGGGGAATGGATATTAGCTCCTATTTCAATGCTGAGCAGAGAAGGGTGTATAAATCTTTAAACTCCGAAGGCAGCTGTTAGGTGGAGAAAATGAAGTGGAACAGGTTGTGGAGGAGTTTCCAACTAATAGCCACAAGGAAGTGTTGTGAGATGTCCAGGCTTCAGACCCTACTTCTTCGATGCAAGGAAAAGGGTAAATTGAAGCTGGGGAAAACAGAAACCTTAGAAAAGCAGTTGAGAGCAGAAAAGCCTGGAGGACTAGAGATAAAGGAAGGCAAATGGTTGGTGGAATCTCTTCCAGCTCCACTTATGTCAATGATGAGAGAGTTTCTGTCTATGAAAAACCAAATGCTTGGTTTACACAAGTTGAGAGGGCATGACTTGCTGTTATTTGGGTACAGGAAGGTGCTAAACAATTCACTCAAGGCTGCCTGGATGATGTTTATATTTCAGCATGTGAGTTCTGTAAAATTCAACACAACTACTACTGTAATAACAAAAAAGACCTTCCCAGGAATGTTTTTGTATTGTTCAGTGAGAGCTTATCATAGCTGGCATGTCCCTTTCATTACCCTCACGTAAGATAACCAGATGACTGCTACTGGAGGTGTACCAATCTCCATCGCCAACGCTGTAGACAGGCTGGCAAGAGCTGGAATAACCACCAAGCAGACCATAAATGACACATTTTCGGTGCCCGTTGGGAGCGCGCACACCTTCATCAACAGAGTTCCTTAGTTTAGAAGGAGGAAGTTCATGGATTATACAAGCTGATCAGCTCATCAGTCAGTGTAATCTAGCGAGAATGTTTCTGTAATCCTGCATGTCTTCTGAAAACGTCTCCCTGTGGTCATGCGATGTGGAAAATAAAGCTATAGCGTAACCTCTGCTTGTCATATCTGAGCTCCCTCTGGTATAGACAGAACAGGTACTGCTTGCAGAGATATGAACAAAATACTACCTGAGTAGCAATTTTACTCTCGTTGCCCCTTGGTCAAATGCTGTTCATTTCTATCGCACTGACCATACACGCAGCTCAGAGTTAGGACTGCTGACTCACAAGGGCCCAAGTATTAGGGTAAATACACTTATTTTTTTTCGCCAATAAGAGCACAGGCAGGTTAGAAAAGTTGGCCAAGGCTGTGGAGAATATGACTCACAGGATACAGAGACCTGATCTCACATTAATCATAACCAAGCACAGGCAACCTGACATTTGACTTTCATACAGTGAGAACCTGGCAGAAACCCTTGTGATTCACAAGTAATCTGTTATAAGCACCTATTTTCCACTACTCATAACTCTTAGGTCTTACATATTTTGCCTTTGTTCCAGACTGAATATTTTCAATTGACTTCATTATTGTCCTAAGTAAATGTTACCTAGAAATTTATGAGCCATAACCATAGAATTATAGAATCATAGAATACTTTGGGTGGGAAGGGACCTTTAAAGGTCATCTAGTCCAACCCCCCTGCAATAACCAGGGACATCTTCAACGAGATCAGGTTGCTCAGAGCCCCGTCCAACCTGGCCTTGAATGTTTCCAGGGATGGGGCATCTACCACCTCTCTGGGCAACCCGTGCCAGTTTCTCGCCACCCGCATTGTAAAAAATTTCTTCCTTATATCTCGTCTGAATCTACTGTCTTTTAGTTTAAAACCATTCCCCCTTGTCCTGTTGCAACAGGCCCTGCTAAAAAGTTTGTCTCCATCTTTCTTATAAGCCCCCTTTAAGTACTGGGAGGCCGCAATAAGGTCTCCCCAAAGCCTTCTCTTCACCATGCTGAACAACCCCAACTCTCTCAGCCTTTCTTCACAGAAGAGGTGTTCCATCCCCCTGATCATTTTCGTCGCCCTCCTCTGGACCCACTCCAACAGGTCCATGTCTTTCCTGTGCTGAGGGCTCCAGAGCTGGACGCAGCACTGCAGGGGGGTCTCACCAGAGCGGAGTAGAGGGGAAGAATCCCCTCCCTCGACCTGCTGGCCACGCTGCTTGTGATGCAGCCCAGGATACGGTTGGCCTTCTGGGCTGCGAGCGCACGTTGTCGACTCATGTCCAGCTTTTCATTCCCCAGTACCCCCAAGGCCTTCTCGGCAGGGCTGCTCTCACTTCCTTCATCCCCCAGCCTGTATTGATACTGGGGGTTGCCCCGACCCAGGTGCAGGACCCTGCACTTGGCCTTGTTGAACCTCATGAGGTTCACACGGGCCCACTTCTTGAGCTTGTCCAGGTCCCTCTGGATGGCATCCCGTCCCTCAGGCCTGTCAGCCGCACCACTCAGCTTGGTGTCATCTGCAAACTTGCTGAGGGTGCACTCGATCCCACTTTCTATGTCACTGATGGAGATATTAAACAGTACTGGTCCCAATACAGACCCCTGCGGGACACCACTCATCACCAATTTCCATCTGGACATTGAGCCGTTGACCACTACCCTCTGGATGCGACCATCCAACCAATTTCTCATCGGACAGTCCACCCATCCATATCTCTCCAGTTTAGAGAGAAGGATGTTGTGGGGGACCATGTCAAAGGCCTTACAGAGGTCCAGATAGATGACATCAGTAGCCCTTCCCATGTCCACTGAGGTAGTCACTCCATCATAGAAGGCCACTAGTGACAAGTCACGCAGGACTTGCCCTTGGTGAAGCCATGCTGGCTGTCTTGAATCACCTCCCTGTCCCCCATGTGCCCTAGCATAGCTTCCAGGACGATCTGTTCCATGACCTTCCCAGGCACAGAGGTGAGACTGACTGGCCTGTAGCTCCCCGGGTCTTCCTTTCTTCCCTTTTTAAAAATGGGGATTATGTTTCCCCTTTTCTGGTCAGTGGGAACTTCCCCAGACTGCCATGACTTCTCAAATATGATGGATAGTATGATAATCACATCTAGGATGCAAATTTTTGTTGAAATAGGTTTTTGGGAATAATTGTTAGAAATTCATAATTCTTCCCATGTTATTTATTTGTTGTGAAATTCATCCATTTTGATGACATATCGAGCTTTATAATCCTTGTTGGCACTAATTTGCTAGTGCAATATGCCACAGACAAAAGATTTCCTGTACCAAGACTGAACAGAAGCTTTGTTTGAAATCTTTTATATAGTGCGGTATTTCAGATTTAGCATAATGGCATTGCAAATGTTCATGTACCTCTGTTGATATTTAGAGCACTGCTCAGCAATGCAATTCATCATATAACCATAGAATTTTACTTCTAGAAAAAATAAGTGGAAGTGCTTAGATCACATAGATTCCATTAGAAATAGGATGTCCGTCTAGTAATAGAAAAAATGTGTAAATTCAACCTGAGAATAAATGGGTACAGCTCTATTGAAGCAAGGGATCTTTTTATAGAAGCGGAGTTGCACATGTTTTCTCCAGGGATCAGTTCAGTCCACTTTGCCTTTGTAGTTTACACTGAAATTCTTCAAGATAGGAAAAACTTGCAGAGTATTTGTATGTACTAAATGCCTGGCATAGATCAGAGTTTTTATTTTTCACTTCTGCTAGCAGTACAATCATTTAAAATTAAAGAAAAAATAAAACAAGTAATTAATCCTGTATGAATGTTCAAACGTTCTGTTACTAAGAGTTATTTTCTCCCCCTAGACCTTGGACTTTCTCTGTGTATGATCCAAGAGGGCAAGTAAAAGTCCTTTCCAGGAAAATACAATTTTCAAGCACCCTGATTGTACTATGATACTTGCTCTACCTGAATCTTTTTAGATAACAGGCATCATGCTGTCTTTGGTTTATTTATCTCTGATCGAAGAGCAGGGGAACATAGAAGTGGCAGTCAAGGAATATATTAGGGGTGTATACAGAGTTTGTGATAGTAAGATCAAGCAGAACTTGTGAGAAGGAGAATTTTCTTCATGTAGAAATTCAGCTGTGCTCATAGTAAGATCCACTCTCACAAAGGGAAAAGAACAATCTGGAAAAAAGTCTCTCCCCCACTCCCACCCCCTTGAAAGGACAGTCTGATCTTGTTTTTAAGGTCTGGATTGGGATTCTGAATATTTTTCCATGGTCTTTTGCAGGCCAGACTAAGATGATCCTGTCCTCAATCCAAGCTGGCTAGCAACTAGCCAGCTCCAATCCCAAATCTGTAGTGTGGTGCTGTGTCCACTTTACTAAATCTTCCGAGAGTCCCTAAGCCTTGTTAGCAAAAATCTGGATAGACATTCCTTGGAAGATCATAGTTCAATATCCACCACTGGCACCATTTCACTGTGAGACCCTGGAAAAAGTGCTCTGAGCCAGGTTTTTAAACATGCAGAGCCATCCCAGAGCCCACTGTTAAAATGCTACTGATCTTTTAAAAGACACTTCTCAGTCGCAATCGCTGGTTTTGCCAGAGGGTGTATATATAAAGCCACTCAAACTTTGACACTGCCTCACAGGGAGGCTGTGAATGAACTTGTGCATTAACCCCTAAGTACAGACACTCTCTTTTTGATCCAGTGGAAATTTAATTATTTATACAAACCGACATGAGACTTTTAGGGAGGATCAGTCAACCCTGCAATTCCTGGTGCCTCAGTGGGCTGGGATATTTCCTCAGCTGTAAGAAGGGTGTCCTCCAGACTCTAGTCCAAATTTGATAGAAATAATCAAATTAAAATCTTTAACTACTCTAATGACTACTTTGGTGAAAAGCTAGCCCCTGATGAGAGGCTGGTTGCTTTTTGCCCAGATGGGATGTGTAAAATTCAACTGCTACCTATAGGGAGAACCCTTTTTTTACCCTAACTCGTTAATTAGCATGAATTAAATTTTGGCTTTCCTCATGTGGGAATAATGAAGGTAAAGGTACAAGAGCAATTCAGTTAACTTCTTGTGGTGGGTTGACCCTGGCTGGACGCCAGGTGCCCAGCAAGCCACTCTATCACTCCCCTCCTCAGCAGGACAGGGTGGGGGAGAAAATAAGATGGAAAAAACTTGTGGGTCAAGATAAAGGCAGTTTAATAAAAGCAAAAGCAAAAGCAAAGGCTGTGCGCCAAAACAAAGGAAAATAGAAGATTTATTCTCTACTTCCCATCAGCAGGGGATGTCCAGCCACTTCCGGGAAGCAGGGAAGTGGCGTAGAGGTTGCTCCAGAAGACAAATGTCATAATAATGAATGCCCCCCACTCCTCCGCCTTTCTCTTAGCTTTTATTGCTGAGCAGATGTCATATGGTATGGAATATCCCTTTGGTCAGTTTGGGTCAGCTGTCCTGGCTATGTTCCCTCTGAAGATCTTGCCCACCCCAGCCTACTGGTGAGGGGGGAATGTTGGACAGACATCCCTGATGCTGTGCTAGCACTGCTCAGGAGTAGCCAAAACACTGGTGTGTTATCAACACCTTTCTAGCTCCCAATACAAAGCCCAGCACTATGAAGGCTGCTATGGAGAAAATTAACTTCATCTCAGCCAGACCCAATACACTTCTTGCATATCATCGTGCAAGAAATACCTCTGAAGAGGGCTGCAGTCAGTTCAAAAGAAGCATGCACTTGAGAGCTCACACAGCATACTTCCAAACTGTATTTCCAAACTGTATTGCAAACCTCAGCTGGGTTTGAATTTTGTCCTGATTCTAAGACAGGAAGACCAACAAGACAGAGTCATTTGCAGGAGATATTGGACATAGAATCTCATTTAGAAATATTTATCTGATCTCTTTATGCTTCTTTAACAATAAATACGCATGGGACTTAGGGGCTTGAAGAAGCCTGTGAAATGACCTGGTTTTGTGGGAGAAAGGAAATACTACAATTTGACTTTTCTTCCCCAGGGTGGCTGTTGTCCTTTCTGAAGAACTGTATGTTGCACAGTGAATAGCAGGGAGGCAGGGAGGGTAGGTGGCATGGAGAAGCCAAATTTTTGCTTCAGCGTAGCCTGGAAAGCAGCTGTGAAATGAGAAACAAAGACTCTGACTGGGCACACCTTGAGAAGACGGCAGCACCCACAGAAGCCGTGGCAAGCTCCAGCTCTCCCTCCTCCCTGCCCCCGTACCAGTGCAGAGAACCACTTGCCTGGCTTCCCCCAGCTCCGATATTGTAATTCTGCTGCAGTCGTGCATGCCATCTGAATTCATTTGTCATATTCTATGAACTGGAATCCATCAAAGCGTATTCACTGGCCTTTTAATTAGTGTTAGATTAGCATTTTAAGATATGGGTAAATTCCCAAGTCTAACTTTGTTTAAAGGTGCATATTCAATACAGTAGCCAGGAAATCATGTATTCTCATGTACTTATTACCTTAGTAATGTAATGCTGTGAGGGAAAAAGGCAGATAATACTTCCGACAAATATTAAATGTTATTTGTATAGCTACTGTCTGTGAATTTAAACAGAAAATCATTCCTCACGCCTTGCCATGAAACACACACAAATTTCTTTTGTGGTTTTCATGTTTTATTAAAGCTTTGTATGTGGAGAAGAGGAAAATCTAAATTGCTACTTAATTAAAGGGATACTGTCAGTTTAAATATATTTTGAAGAAATGAACTTTACTTTTTACCTGAGTTGTCAGTAACACCTAGGATTATTAAAAATGAAATATTTTTTAACGTCTAATATACTTCTCACCATTTATCAAACTGGGTCTTTTCTTCTCCTTGTCTGGTCAAACTAAAACAGTCTCTTGCTTTTCCCTGTAGTCAGCTTCATTGTCTGGATCCTATTAACTAACCCAATATTGGAGGGCTTTAGGTTGTAAATACCAGGAGGTGAAGCTTACATCTAAACCAAAAAAAGAAAATGTATGGCTCTTTCTTTAGTCCATTAAAATATTTCACTAAAGCTGGACATAATGTAATATATGCTCCTTTAATCACGTTTTCATCACCACACAGCATGTGCAGTGTGGGTTAAATCCTGGAAAGTGCTGAGCAGCGTTGTGTGTGCACCTTCGTCTCTTACTGAAGGCCCAAGACACTAAGGTTGCTCAATAGCAGGGAAAGGGGTCAGACAGCTCTGCTGCAGTGCGCAGAAACCAGAGCCCAGTCCCACCCAGTGAGCTCCTTGTTGTTGCCCTTACAGGGAGCAGTAAAGATTTAAGTGTTTGAAAGTACATGGGTACATTTGACAAGTGAAAATGAGAATTGTTTCGGAGCCCCTCCAGCACCCTCACTTTCCCACAACGGCTGCATGGTCCTGTCTGGAAGGGCAGACAAAATCCTACCGAGGCAGGTGCCAGGTGGAGCTGTAGAGAAGACTGGATTCTGCGTGAGTGGTTTTGTTGTTGATTTTACAGGAGCTGCAGAAAGAGGATAGAGAGGGTGTGTGTTATGGGTTAATATTATTATACTTGGAAATAATAATTTAGGGATTGTTCAGCAATCCCAGAACTCTGCAATATCAGAAAGGGCATTATTTACAAAATGGCCCTATCTATGTATACCAGTGAAAGCTGGGTTTGGAGTTTCATATTAATGCACATTAGCATCCTCATGAACCTATCTGATAATACTTATGCATGGAGGCTTAAGCTCCTTAAGCAATGTTCACACCTCCATGAAAAATAATACAGTTAAGTTCTTCCTTTAAATAAACTTTCTAAGCAAGTCTATTAACAGTTATCTGCTATCTGCCACAAGGGGAAACATGAAGACAGTTCTGTAGTGTCTTATAAATCTTGGGCTGCTGAGTATTAGGTAGTAAATTAAATGAGAAGTGAGAGCTCCTTTCACTGGATCCTCCTACTTCATTTTACCACATGGGAATGTTTAAGTTGAGTCCTAAGGAAACAATCTGCATCCCCAAGGGATATGTTCCTGCGTTCTGAAAAATAAGCCTGCAATGTAAAAGGCGTTTTAGAATGCTTTTGTGGTAAAGATTTACCATGGTCTAGAAGTATAAAAGCCTGCCTTGGTGTCATACAGTGTTGTATCCTTTTAACATCAGTATGTGCATAGCGAGACCACTCATAAAATCTGACTTCAAATATCTGGAGATGTCTACAGGCTTCAATAGCAAACAATGGCCTGTGGTTTGGCTCCTGCTAGAGAGTTGAGCAACTGGAACTCAATTCCCAGGTCGGCTATTTCCTCTGACTGTGAGCAATTCACTTCATCATTCCCTGCTTCACAGTCCCCTGGCGTAAGGGGTGGCGAGGGGAGTGAAGGAATACATTGCCACCCTTGCGATGGCTGGGGTGGCCAGGGATCGCTGTGGTGGAAACCATACGAGTCACTTGGTGGACAGAGGTTCTGGACAGGGACGTGGAAGCTGATGGGAAATTCTGTCTGCTATGAAATACTGTCAGATCATTAAAAAAACAGCTCTAAAGAAGGGATGTCATTGTACATTAAATTCCATAGACTTTTTGTTTTGTGTTAGATACATTTGTATGAAATCTTACTGTTTTCATCCCATTTGTTATTGCATGAATTTTCCACAATGGCAGTGGAATTTCATTTGAATAAAAAAACACTCTCAAAAACCGGAGGATTTGGATTCTAACCATAAAAGTTAAGCTAGCTGGATTTATAATATGCCATAATCAAGTAAAATACATAAACAGGGAATCAGACATGTACAGGCAACACAGAACATAGATAATTCCTTTTAGGATTAAGCATATGGCCAGCAGCTGGCAGATCGCTGCAGATCTCTGTGAAACTAAATGATAACGTAGAAATCCTTTGCGGCATGTTCCTGGGTGACAATAACTGGTAGGAAGGAAAAGATTGGCCATTCATAATCTTTATTTTATTTAGTGAGACTTTTATTTCTGTTTTGAAAAGGTGAAGGAAGACACGTAAAGGCAGAAGCTTCCTGAAAAGTATAAGCCTGTATAAATGGCAGCAATGGGAAAAATAGGCTTTTATTTTCTTTCAAAGGCATTAAATTAAACAGAACTTTCCAGCATATGTTAGTATTCATAGCTCTTGCAGATCATGCATCAGAACAGAAGACTTGTGATGATTATTAGTTCTTTGTGTTGCGGTAGGTCCTAAAGATCAGGGTGCTATTATGCTAGTTGTTCATAATTAGAGATTGTGTACTCCCTGGAGTAGTGACTATCTCAATAAACAAGACAAAGGATGAGAAAAAGGAAGTAGTATTGTTCTCATTGTACAAACAGCGCACTGAGAAACTGGCAAATTAAATGATTTGCCCAAGTTCATACAAGAAGTCTTTGGCAGAATTTGGTAGACAAAGCTTCTTGTTTTGTTTGCCGTCTAGGAAAATGACTACATTTTAGTAGGTATTTAGTAGATTGATCCCCCTCCGAAAAAGAAAGAAAATATTGTTTTAAATGTCAAAATAATTTCCGATTTTAAAAATAAATTATTTTTGTTACCTGCTAAATCTATTAGAGGCACATGGATGTCAGATTTTATTTTTGAAAATTTTGGTTTCCTTTTCAATTTCCCCAGTTTATTTCCATCCATCTTTCTATTTAAAAAGAGGTTAGTAGGAAAATTAGGAAAGAATTGAGAGACCTGGTGAGGAAAAACAATAACCCAAAATTTTGATAAAAAATACAATCTCCCCATAGTTTCCAACTTCACTAAAAAATTCTGAAAATTAGTCAATACGGAAAAAAAGGGCTCCTTTTCACAAGAGGCACAATTAATTTACTCTCTTATTTTCCCCTCTTTTACCACACATATTCAAGCCCCCAAACCCAGGCTGAGATAAAGCCAGCAGAGATACCTGGCTGTACAGCCGTGAGGCTGCCCAGCGAAGTCAGCCCGGGACACTCTGCCCAATTTGCATGACTGACTGTTCCTACTCATTTGGGCTGAGCTCCAGTGCTCCCCTACCCAAACTGGCAAGGTGGGACAAGCGCTGGAGTCAGGATGAAGCCGTAGCTCACAGTGCATTTGGAGATGGGAGAGGCTGTGCTATAGAGTAGGGTTAGGGTCAGGGTCAGGGTTAGGGAACCGAGGGCCTTCAGATCTGGAACTTGCAGCACGGGGGACATTTCAGGAGGGCTGTTGCGAATGGCTTGTGACAATCTGTGATCCTGAGCTCCTGTCCATTATGGGTTTTTAAGCCCATAATTCTGTCTCTTCCCCACCTGCAGCACAGGACCTAAAATGGGCTTCTTGCAACAATTTCCTGCCCAGTCTGCGCCAGTCAAAACCTGCCCTTTGGCTGCAGAGCTCTCAGGAGCTTATTTCACTCTTCCAGTTCTTCATGTGGTATCAAGAGTCCAGAATACCAATAAGGATCCTATCCTTGATGCTTTTCAACATGAACACATGAAAGAGAGATGCTGCATGCACAACTGAAAGGTCCCTTCTTCCATCCCTTGATCCATCCTGTCTCTCTTCTTTAGTACATTGGAGGTAAATATGTAGTTTGTTTCTTTTTGTCCTTGCTTCTTAGTGCTAGGAACACTGTGGAATGACTCCTGTGCTCATACTGAGGTCAGGGGGTTCTCCCTAAAGGCAGGGGTGGGGGTCCTTGGACATCATCCTGGAATGTCTTGCAACATATACAAGTTTTAAATATGTTCTGAGACCTCCCGCCATTTGAATGATAATGATGTAACATTTTTATAACACTTAACAACTTCAAAACTTGAAGGAAAAACAACCAAATTAACAAAACAAAACCCATTGCTGAAACTTAATACTTTTTAGAACGCTAAGTTGCCATAACAACTTGATGCAAAAGTCTTTGGTGGCAACTTTGTACTCAGTCCTATTGAGTCTAAAATAACCTTACTCTTGTGTTAATACTTAGCCAGCATAGTAAATACTATTGGTTACAGAAAATTAAAACTTTTAAATAGTGAAACTACTTTTACTGAAGTAAAAGAAACCTCTTAAATCTAAGTGTTTTTCTTCTTTTAAAAAAGCATAATTTGTCAGACATTAAAATAACAAAAGGTCTTTGAAAAAGGATTATGGTTTCTGATGTTTCACTACTAGAATGGATTTACTTTATATCCTACTGATGTTGTAATCTTGAATTCTGAGGTAATGTTTTAGCCCTTTCTTTTCACATAAATAAAGATTTCAATGATAGCACTTCATTTCTTCTGTAGAACTTTCCTTTATTTTTCAAACTACTCATTTTCTCTTGCTTAAACCATTTCATCAGAATAACATATAAATTGGATGCAGTGCTTATTAGGAGGAGGGGAACAGTTAGAAAGGCAAGGCATTTCAAATCAACACATTGCTGACTGTGAGGTAGATTTTAAATGGAGAATTTCCATATTGCTTATATGTTTTCCTCCACAATGTACTTTTTAAAAAAGTCTTATTTTTAAGATTTCCCTGTATTTTTAGGATATTGGGGTGGGAGGGTTGTATTTTAAAGCCACTTGAACCTTCATTGCTGTATGGAGCACAAACAATTGTTTTCCATCAGTACTAAGCACTGAATTTTAAGAATCAAAAAGCATATTTTAACATGGCAATAAATCACTTGCTAATCAGACTGACTGCATCCCTCTTTGAAAAACAGTGCCATATATTTCTTTGGCTTGCATAGATTTTAATTAACACTAAGTGCCTTTAAAAAGTCACAAATTCCCACCCTCTCTGAAACTAAATCTACTCTCTACACTCAATTGGGCTGCTTTTTGGGTTTTTTAATATCCTACAGGAGAGTGAGCGGTGGGGACAGCGGAGTATCTTTAAAGGTTTATTGTTTACTACCAAGGGAACAAAGAGTGCTCTGCGTCCTTCCAGCTCAGGGACACTCCACAAGAGATTTCCCTCCAGCAGCTTCGCCGTTATTAGATTGCTTGCCATTCTCCTGACTCTCACCCTACAACCTGCGTTTGAAAGTATAGAAGAAGTGGTGTTTATAAACCAGATTTTTTTTTTCTTTATTATGTAGGCTGAAGTGAAGGCCAAAGCCTTTTCTGCTTCAGCAGAACCAGCAGGGAGGAAATACATGTAGTAATTACCTTAAATAAGCAGGCAATAAAGGCTGCCGCCTCTCAAGCCACGCGGTTTAAGGACACGGTGAAAGGTGGAGGTGTCAGCACTCATAGCCCAGAACGACCGGCTGGAAATGCGGCATCCCCACGCTCCTCCGGCCTTCCCCTGCGGGCAGGGGTCCCGGCTGGCCTGGCCAGGCTGCTGGGGGAGCAGAGCCGGACCCCGGAGCCGGGGGACGGCTGCGCTCGGGTGAACGGTCCCACCGAGGGAAAGGGCATCCTCACGTGAGAGAAATTGCTTATAAGAGGGGCTCCGAGATATCCAAAGCATCGAGGAGGTTTCCCACTTGAAAACCAACGACAGAAAAGACAGGGTTTGGTTCAATCCTGTCAGAATTATTCTCTGGAGAAGAAATTTTCAGTCACTCCTCTTTTTGGTGTTTTTTTTTGGAATAAGGATCAAATTGACTTTTACTTTATATTTCAGCATAAAATGCTGTTTTTTTGTTTTTCCCTGTGCTCCTAGAGCCAGCTCCTCCACTATGGTAAATCAGGGAAACTTTGCTGACAAGAGCAAAGCCACCACAAAGGACCCAGGCACAAGGAACAGGCTGGGAGGTACGACGTGGAGTACGTGGTGCTTGTGGGCTTCCTGCAGGACATCGTAGGTGCCCTAAAAACGGTGAAGAGAGCAGCCAGGCCCCACCCGCGGCCTTGCGTGCCTCCCGCAGCCCGCCCACTTCTGCACAGGGGCCTCTGGTGCCTCAGGAGGACTGACAGGGGCGGTTGCAGGTGAGATGGGGCAGCACTGCCTGTGCTGGAGGGGACGGGCCGGGAGGCGCCTACACCCGCAGGCCGCTCCCCGGAGCCTCGTGGGGCCTGGCCGGGCCTGGCCGGCCAGGCGGGGCCGTTGGGGGCGGCCGTTGCGATTCCCGCCGCGGGCCGGAGAGGGCGCACGCCCGCGGCCGCTGAGGAGGAGGCGGCAGCGCGGGGGCGGCGGCGGCCCCAGCCCCGGGCCCTCCCTGCAGGCGGCCGGCCGGAGGCTCCGGGTCCGCCGCAGGCTGGTGCCCTGCTCCGGCCCGGCCTGGCAGGGCTGTCCCGCTAACGGGATTTGCTTTCGAGGCTCCCACCCCGCACAGCCAGATCTTCGTTGCCCTCTTGAGATGTGTGGCAGATTTATTTCTACTAATTTTTTAAGTACCAAGTGTATCTAGTGTACTTATTACTCCTAATTAATGTGAGAATAAAGAATCAAAGAGGGTATTCCTCCAATGAGTTGTTTTTGAAGAGTGACAAATTAATCCCCTTGGATATGGCTGAAGCCAGGGAAGATCTTTTTGTTCCTCTAACAAACTGCAGCAATTAGACGTTCAAAACTCTGCTCGTGATAAATAGATTTTAATAGCTATTTATTCTCTTTGTGTATGCCAAAATCCCGCGGCTTACGTCCCTCAGCCAAACGTTCTTCCAGGTAACTGGAGACGTAGGAATATGTTTCCAGTCGTCGGGACCTGTGTGCACACACGCGCGTGTGTGGGTGCACTCGTGAGAAGTCGGCGTTGAGGGTGGCATGCATCCATTTACCCACTAAATTCGTTAGGATTTTTCTTACACCTTTGTGAGCTTTAGACCAAATCCTCCACGGCCTGATTTGCTTGCACGGTTACCTGCATTCACTTGGACCTGAAAGTACATTTTGAGCATGATAAGGAAAAATTTTATAGCTGAATTTTTTTGTATGGTTCTTCCTGTAAATGCATCGTGATGTTTCAGGGGGATACTTGTAATCTGCTTTAATAGGGATCAGGTGCCGTTTACTAGAACTCGTTCAGACTTCAGGGGTACAACTTTAAACCTTCACCTGCTCGCGGAGTCAGAGGGCTTTGACAGCACTTGGGGACGATAAGCCAGAGATAAGATTTTGACAGGCCCCTTTTCTGATGGGGTCTGGAGATAAGTGACTGGCAGATTTCCAGTCTGAATTGTTTCTCCAGGTCCTGCTGCTGGGCGAGGAAGGAGGGCGATGGGGAAGGCGTGGAAGCCACCTTTGTGCTGAAGCGATCAAAGCCGGGGAGGGGGCTGAATGCTGCTTCAATGCTATCAGCCTCTACCAGGCCCCCCCGGGACTCCTGCACCTGCCAGCCACCGCTCCTTTTGCCTGTGCCGCATCCTGCCCTACGCTCCCCTTACCCCGGGGTGACCGAGAACCGACTGCGCCAGAGGGTGTTCTCTCACAAGAGGGTAATCCTCGGCTGTTTATTCAGGCGGCTCAGAAGGGGCAGCAGCTGCCGGTCTGCTGTGGAGGTGGGGTGGTGGCCACGGGAAAGGATGTGCAGCTGTAGGCAGCCAGGCTCCAGCTGAGTGAGGTTGGAAGGTGGGTTTTCACCGGTGCACTCACACAAAGCTCCTTTGCTGGATGAAGTATACGGAGCAAGTGGAGCTTTCCATGTTTTAAAGTCTTTTCTGTGGTGCTGTAGATGACCCCTGTGTTGCCCTAAAATTTGCAGCTAGCTAGTATAGTAATCTTACAAAGCGTATTTTCCAAGGGAAAGTAGGACTGTCTTGTGCACTCAAGGCAAGGAAGATGACACTTCTATTTCACTGCAGCCATTCAAGACAAAATAAAGTATAATAAAATCCTGTGGTGTTCAACTTCAGAAAAAGTGNTAAACCAGATTTTTTTTTTCTTTATTATGTAGGCTGAAGTGAAGGCCAAAGCCTTTTCTGCTTCAGCAGAACCAGCAGGGAGGAAATACATGTAGTAATTACCTTAAATAAGCAGGCAATAAAGGCTGCCGCCTCTCAAGCCACGCGGTTTAAGGACACGGTGAAAGGTGGAGGTGTCAGCACTCATAGCCCAGAACGACCGGCTGGAAATGCGGCATCCCCACGCTCCTCCGGCCTTCCCCTGCGGGCAGGGGTCCCGGCTGGCCTGGCCAGGCTGCTGGGGGAGCAGAGCCGGACCCCGGAGCCGGGGGACGGCTGCGCTCGGGTGAACGGTCCCACCGAGGGAAAGGGCGTCCTCACGTGAGAGAAATTGCTTATAAGAGGGGCTCCGAGATATCCAAAGCATCGAGGAGGTTTCCCACTTGAAAACCAACGACAGAAAAGACAGGGTTTGGTTCAATCCTGTCAGAATTATTCTCTGGAGAAGAAATTTTCAGTCACTCCTCTTTTTGGTGTTTTTTTTTGGAATAAGGATCAAATTGACTTTTACTTTATATTTCAGCATAAAATGCTCTTTTTTTGTTTTTCCCTGTGCTCCTAGAGCCAGCTCCTCCACTATGGTAAATCAGGGAAACTTTGCTGACAAGAGCAAAGCCACCACAAAGGACCCAGGCACAAGGAACAGGCTGGGAGGTACGACGTGGAGTACGTGGTGCTTGTGGGCTTCCTGCAGGACATCGTAGGTGCCCTAAAAACGGTGAAGAGAGCAGCCAGGCCCCACCCGCGGCCTTGCGTGCCTCCCGCAGCCCGCCCACTTCTGCACAGGGGCCTCTGGTGCCTCAGGAGGACTGACAGGGGCTTTTGCAGGTGAGATGGGGCAGCACTGCCTGTGCTGGAGGGGACGGGCCGGGAGGCGCCTACACCCGCAGGCCGCTCCCCGGAGCCTCGTGGGGCCTGGCCGGGCCTGGCCGGCCAGGCGGGGCCGTTGGGGGCGGCCGTTGCGATTCCCGCCGCGGGCCGGAGAGGGCGCACGCCCGCGGCCGCTGAGGAGGAGGCGGCAGCGCGGGGGCGGCGGCGGCCCCAGCCCCGGGCCCTCCCTGCAGGCGGCCGGCCGGAGGCTCCGGGTCCGCCGCAGGCTGGTGCCCTGCTCCGGCCCGGCCTGGCAGGGCTGTCCCGCTAACGGGATT